>JAJOZX010003359.1:387500-524454 GCA_023014485.1 Bathynomus jamesi | reverse complement strand
TGGCAATTATACTGTCCCCCGATTTTCTGAACATGTTGGAGTGATAGTGAAGAGTGAGAGATGATGGGAGTGACCCTGAGCCTAAACGGAGAGACTATCGGTAATCCAGGCATATGCACCGCAGAGTGGAAGATCACAGGAGGAAAAGGAAACTTTCTATGAGGATCTTCAGGGAATGATAGATGGGTTGCCTTATGGACCAATAATTTTGATGGGAGACCTAAATGGCCATGCGGATGGAGATCGAAATGGAAATGAAGAAGTGATCGGGGCATATGATGTGGAGGAGAGAAATTTGGAAGGGGAAATGCTGGTAAATTTTTGTGCAAGAAATGTTCTTAGTATAATGAACACATTTTTTAAGCACCAGGAATCACATCTCTATACGTGGAATGGATGGAATAGTAGAACCGGAAATTATGATAAGAAGTCTCAGATAGACTTTGTTGTGGGGGAAAAAAAGTCATTGGTGAAAGATGTAAGAGTAGTACCATCTGTGTCTTTTGACTCGGATCATAGACTTGTTAAAGCCAAAATTTTGCTTCCAATACCAGAAAATATAAAAAAAAAGCATAGAAGGAGAAGAGTGTGCACGGAGAATATAGCAGAAAAACTGGAAGAGATTAGAACTAGAACTGAGGAGGCTTTCGGACAAAGGGTAGCTACGGAAATAGTGGAGGAGGTTTGGGTTGAGTTTAGGAGAACGATGGAAAGAATACAGCGAGAGGTGATTGGAGAAAGGGTAGTTGGAGGGTCAAAAAAGAAAAAGACGGCATGGTGGACCCAGGAGGTAAAGGAGGCAGTGACAAATAAGATGCGTGCTTTTAGGAGATGGCTTAAGGATAGAAATGAGCAAACAAGGCAAGAATATGTCCAAATGAGAAACCACACGAACGAGGTTAAAAGAAGAGCGAAACGCTGTGTGGGAGAAAATAGGTAGAGACTTAGAAGAGGATTTTCAAGGTTCGAAGAAGTTACTGTATAGCATGGCTAAGAAGTATAAAAATGGAGAAAGCAAGAAAACAACAGTGGCGATTAAAAATGCACATGGTGAAGTCCTCACTGATAAAAGCGAGGTGGCCGCACGCTGGAACGAATAATTTAGACATCTTTTGAATAACGAGAACCAATATGATGAGGTGAGACGAGGAGCGGATAAATCATGAGGAGCATGAGGGGGACAGACAGAGAGATCACTAGAGAGGAGGTTATTCAAGCACTAAAGAGGATGAAGAATAATAAAGCTCCCGGACCGGATGCAATTGTCATAGAAACACACAGCAGCTGGTGATCCTGCTGTGGACTGGCTGCTAAGCATTTTCTGGGTGGTGTGGTCGCAGGGAATTGTACTGGCATATTGGGGCAGAGCAATTATGTCCTATATATAAAAAGAAGGGAAGTGAGCAGGAACGTCAAAACTACCGTGGCATATCTTTGATGTGTCATGTGGAGAAAATATATGAAAGGATTTTGGAACATAGAATACGAAACATACTGGAACCTGGGTTACTGGAGTATTAATGTGGCTTTCGTGCAGGCCGGAGCACTATAGATCAAATTTCAGCCATAAGACAATATCTTGAGAAGAGCCGAGAATTCAGTTTGGACCGCTTCATATGTTTTTTTGATCTGGAGAAGGTGGTTTTGAGTGAGAGAGTGCCACCCAAGCTTCTGAGAGCAGTAATGAGCACCTATAGCAGTGGTTCCCAACCGGTTTTGGCTTATGGCCCCCTTAGGAACCTTATTTTTTACTGTGGCCCCCATAAGCATTATTTTCAGTAGGTAATATGCAGATTAACTCTATTTTACAAAAACAAATATATATAAAGGATATTAAAACAACTATTTGTATTCAGGTACAATATTATTTGTCACATAGGACTATAAACATAACAAAAACTAAACAGTGGCTAACAAAAAATTTGCAGTTATTTACTTATATTATGTATTAATTATAAAAAAATATAATCAAAAGAAATACTGTACTTATAGCAATCTATTATAAATTAAAAACTAGTAAAATTACTACAACTTCGCAATATTAGGGTAAACAAATAAGAGCTACTTACACACTACAGCGACGATCCACGTGGTAAACAGACTGTAAGGATTTCAACCTGAAGTATTTTTATCAAGTCAACAACGCTGCCAGGCGCATAACGATCAAGCGCACAATGGAGTGCGCCGCACAATAAGCTTGTAAGATGCAAAATATTTGTTTACAGATAAATTCAAATTCTATTATAAAATATCTAAAAAAAAGGAAAATATATGTATTAATAATTTTTTAAAATGTAATTCAACTACATAAATTAAAATTATCTATTGGCCTAACTATAATTTAGGCTTCAATAGGTTGAGTCCTGTGGCCCCCTTCATGGAGTCTGTGGCCCCTCTAAATCTTAACATTTTCCTGTGGCCCCCTTCAAATGTGCCATGGCCCCCGGTTGGGAAACACTGACCTATAGGATCTCCCAGAGCACGGTGGTGGGATCGGAGGAGTGGTTTGATGTAAGTACAGGAGTTAAACAAGGGAGTGTTCTGTCACCCATTTTATTTACTGCCTACATCAACAGGGTTATGAAACAAATAACTGAGGAAATTGAAGAGGAAATAGAAATTTTTGGATATGCTGATGATGTGGCTGTTGGGACTAACACAGCACAATCCCTGGAGAGAATTATGCAGAGGTGGGATGAGAGATTGAGGGAGTATGGACAAACTGAATTATGATAAAACTGAATATAGGGTGGTAATGAGGGGAGCGAACGAGGATGGAATTTTTGTTGGGGGAAGGGAAATGAAAAAGACGGACACATTTAAATACCTTGGTAGTGTAATAGAAAATGATGTGGGTATGGATGCAGAGGTGAATGAAAGAATTGCTAAATATAGCAGGAATGTTTCCTTCCTGTACCCCATATTGAAAGACCAAAACATCCCTAAAAAGGTAAAGAAGCATATATACTCAACACTATTGAAACCAATCTTACTATACGGCAGCGAGACTTGGGGCCCTAACCACAAGGACGAGGGGAAAATTGCAAGCAGCTGAAATGAGGGTCCTGAGATTGATAGAAGGAGTAAGTAGATTCGATAAAATAAGGAACACTGAAATAAGAAGGCGATTGGGTGTAACTTCGGTTAATGAGAATACTGAGAGGAACCAACTGAGATGGTACGGGCATGTCCAACGAATGCCGATGGAAAGGACAGCAAGAAGAATGCTGGAATAGGCCCCCTCAAAACAGAAGACCAGTTGGAAGACCCAAGATCCGATGGATGGATAACATCAAGAGTGCTGTCGAGAAGTGTAGAATCAGTCTCCAACGGGCGAACTTGATGTGTGGAGATCGTGAGGCATGGAGGAGTCTCGTCCGAGGGCTCCCAACTGACAGAGCGCTTTAGGTCTACCAGGCGCCTGGTAAGAAAAGATATATATATATATATATATATATACAGGGTGTCCCATAAGTCCGGCATCATAGGAAAAATAATTAAAAAAGGCAAAACAAAAGCTTTTATTTACAGAACGTGCTCAATATGTCCACCATTGTTTTCAATACACAAATTCAGACGTGATACCCAGTCAGGAAGCACACGGTGAATGATGTCGGGAGTAATGGTGTTACATGCCCCAATAATGCGCTGCCGCAAATGTTCAACACTCCTAATTTTCTCTGCGTATACCAGCGCTTTCAAGTGGCCCCAGAGATAAAAATCTAGTGGCGTGAGATCCGGGCTTCTAGCTGGCCATTCCACAGGCCCTCGACGTCTTATCCAATGACCAGGGAATTGTTGGTACAGGTATTCCCTTACTTGGGTGCTGTAATGTACAGGAGCGCCGTCTTGCTGGAACCGTGTTGGGAAATTTCCTTCTTCGTTCAAGACACTGGGAAATGCTTCTTCCTTGAGCATACGTAGGTAGATGCCTCCAGTGACATGTTCATCGAAAACGAGGGGGCCTATGATGCGATCCTTCCAAATGTCACACCATACCATCACCCGAGATGCACCTTGTTCCTTTGAAGAGGTATACCAGTGAGGGTTGTTTTGAGACCAGTAGCGGGTGTTCTGTCGATTTACCTCATCATTTCCATAAAAAACAGCCTCGTCACTGAACAGAATGGTGGACGGGAAATTGGCATCCCGAGCATAAGAAAAATATGAATTATGGTTTGTAGAAATAGAAAAATATGAATTTCTCCTATGATGCCTGACTTATGGGGCATCATAGGAGAAATTCATATTTTTCTATTTCTACAAACCATAATTCATATTTTTCTTATGCTCGGGATGCCAATTTCCCGTCCACCATTCTGTTCAGTGACGAGGCTGTTTTTTATGGAAATGGTGAGGTAAATCGACAGAACACCCGCTACTGGTCTCAAAACAACCCTCACATACAGGGTGGCACAAAAAGTCGCGCATCATAGGAATTTTCAGTGTTGATTATATTTTTTTCTTTTAGTTGGGGATGACTACCACCCCAACCTAAAAGAAAAAAATAAGTCATCACTGAAAATTCCTATGGTGCGCAACTTTTGCGCCTCCCTTTATAACCTTGTTGCTGTTCCGTGCGTTGGTCTCTCTTCACTACACATTCTGCCTTTCCTGTTTTCCAGCGTTGTTTGAATGGTAATTGGGTTTAGTTTTAGGTTTAGTACCAGTTTTTCGATAATTTTCCATATGTAAATTATGGTATACCTCTCTTTTTCTTTCCAGGGAGTACAGATTTAGTTTACATAGTCTTTCCCAGTAGTTGATTTCTTTGCAGCCATCAATCTTGGCTGTGAAATGTCTCTGCGTTTCTTCTAGTTTATTAGTTTCTTCCTTTTTATATGCGGACGTCAAAACTGAGCAATATTCAAGTTTTGGTATAATCAGTGTTTTTAGCAGGGGAATCATTACTATCCTGTCCCTCCTTTTGAACGTTCTTAGTACCTGTCCCGCGACTCTTTTTGCTTTATTTATCGCTATCTGATTTTGTGTTTCGAATTTCGCATTATCGGTCATTATTACCCCCAGATTGATCGCTTTCGTGCTTCTCTGAATTTCCTGTCTATCTGGAGCATAATATGCAGTCTAAGTTCCTCTCTTCTACCATATCTCAAGAGCTGAAATTTCTCGGTGTTAAATGTCATGTTGTTGTCTTCTGACCATTTGTATATTTTGTTCGTGTCCCTCTGCAATGCCTCCACTTCATTTACATCGCTGATTTTTCTGCTGATCTTTGTATAGTCTGCAAAGGATGTTACTATACTGTTGCTGTTTACTCCGCTGTCTATGTCTGTTAGCATGATAATGAACAGGAGCGGGGCCAGTACTGTCCAGCGATCTGCCCCTTTAAGATGGTTGTGAATTGTGATATCAATAATAACGAGTATTACCCTTAAGAAATATCAGTTGGCAAAACATCTTATCGGATAGTCTATTCCTCTTTGGAAAGTAAATAGCAGCACGTTTTACTGTTGTATACCTAATTAATATATACTAAATAATCGTAAATACATTGATGTGTTGTATGCATGCATTGCGCGTCGGGTGAAAATTGCGCACAGCGTAGCGCGCTTCTGTTTTGAAATTACGCATCTAAGGAGTTTCAGCCTTGGAAAGAGAAAGTTTTCTGTGGATGCGCGGCGAGAAAAATACTAACATGATATCATTGATATATATGATATAACTGTAAATATCAGATCCCTTCAACATTATAACTTAAAATCATATTATTTGTAAAAAAACAGAAGTTCAGAAAATTTGCGGATTATACAACTTTTACCAATTTTACTTACTATTACTTTCAGTTATTTGCATGAATGTATCGGTGTATCGATGAATCGATTTTTTTCGATACATTTAAGAAAAATGACCTTAGCGATACCGATACATCGATCAAGTAGCTAAGGCGATACCGTTACCGATACAAAAGTATCGCTCGATACGTAACGCTGATACATGTATCGCGATACTGCCCATGTGTGTGTGTGTGTGTGTGTGTGTGTGTGTGTGTGTACACATAAAATTGCGATGAAAATTTTAGTTTAGATTAGTTTCGTTCTGCTTCGTTCATAATGACTGGCCGAAACCCATAGCAAGAACTACATCTTTGGGAACTCGAGCCACCGAGTTTTGGATTAAAGTGAAGCTCATCTATATTTTCTATAGTGAACTACGATATCCTTTCTTATTAATTCTTTAGTGAATTGACAGAATATTTGTAATGAACTTCCACTGAAAGGCGAAAGGTTCACGATTACACTTAATGTAAACAATTGGCCGCCTTTTAATTCAGATTTATTCTGACCATGTTTTGGTTCTTTTGGTTCTCCCGTGATGGGACTTTTAATTGGATCCTCCTCCTCCTCTCCTCCTCCTCCTCCTCGGTATGTCGTACTTCTCTTTACTCACCCTCTCTGTGGCTTCGTATCAAGTTCATCGGTAGTTACGAGAGAACGACGTCAGAGTTATTACGTCTTTTAATAAATACTGTAGTTGTTTTTTACATGAAATACTTCTAAAATTATTTATACGAATGCACACGTGCCAACTAACGCCATAAATGTTTCTTTTACAGATTAAACAAGAACGTGTATGACCATACGAAACTCCGGCAAAAAATTCCACTGGGAACCCATATAAAGCTCACTACATACATACTGGAACCCATTTCGTTTGAAGAAATTACCAGTATTTTTTATTTATTTATTTACTTATTTGGGGGGATTAATTAGCATTTTTACAAAATAACGGATACGAATGGTCAGAAAAATTGTGTTAAAATGGTTAAAAATAATTTAAGAATGAGGATTAATATAGCTGATTACTCTGTATGACGTCACTGTAGTCAGTTCGTGGAATTAATTTTGTCTTCTTCTTCACCCCCAAAAATGAGATAAATAACGGAATGAGACTCATCTGATATAGGCCTACTTAATTTCATAATGTCTGCAGATGATACAACTGTGACTTTTTCTTGCAAAGATGTTAATTCCTAAATACAACTAAAACAAATTTCATGATTTTCACTAATAAAAAAAATGTGTATCTCGATGAACTTAATGTTGATGAACTTAATGTTGATGAAATCGCTGTAAAGGAGTGTACTGTAACAAAAAAAAAATTCGTGGTGTAATACTAGACGAGAATTTGGAATGGAGTGATCATGTAAATTATATCTCAAAAAATATTTCAAGGAGTGTTGCTATAATGTTTAAACTTAGAAATATAGTCCCTAAACAGGTTTTATTAACTCTGCAGCATACTGTTGTTCTTCCTTAAATAACGTACTGCATCCTTGTTTGGGGAAACTCCGTTAACAACGCTTTAAGCAGAATCTTTGTCATCCAAAAAAGAGCAAGATTTCAAAGCCGTAATCAAATTGGCACATTCTATTTAAAACCATTAACTTACAATGGGTATATTAAATATTTTGTAACGCATCAAGAAATTCATTCATATCAGGCCAGAAATAGATCAAACCATGTTATTCCTCAATTTAGAAAGGAGCACAAATGAACCTAACGATAGGAAATCGGACCTTAGAAGAAGCTGAGCAGTTTAAATATCTGGGAAGTTTATTAACGAACAATGGAGATTGCAATAAGGAAGTAAGATCTAGAATTGGTATGGGTAAGGTAGCTTTTGAGAGACAGAAAAGAGTACTTACGGGTAAACTCAACTTGAAACTGAAGGAAAGGTTAGTAAAAAGCTTGATATGGAGTTGGTACCGGTACTGTATGGAGCAAAAACATGGACACTCAAAACAACTGAAAAGAAACTCCTGAAAAGTTTTGAAATGTGGATTTGGAGAAGAATGCTAAAGATAAGCTGGAGGGAACATCAAAGTAATGAGGAAGTACTGCAACAGGTGAGGGAGGAAAGAAGACTCATTAAGGTGATAAGAGAAAGACAGAAGAAATGGATCGGACATGTGTTGAGAGGAGAAGGATTGTTGAAGGTAGTGATAGAGGGTAGGTACGAAGGTAGACATGGGTTCATCACCATACACCGGAAACAAAACGTGCCAGCATGGAATGGAAACACCCTGAGTCCCCGCGACCAAAGAAGTTCAAGATTGTGAGGTCTGTTGGCAAAGTGATGGTTACCGTGTTTTGGGACCACAAAGGCATTTCGCTGGCAGGCTTCATGCAAAAATGCCCAACAATCAATGCAGCTGCATACTGTTCAACACTGGAACGTTTAATGGCCGCAGTGTTGCCAACAATGATTAACGAATTCACCTAATACAAACATAATCAATGTAGGTCCTTTAGTTACGAAATTATACCCCGTGTAAACTTATTTTCTGACCGCTCCTCGTACTTATTCATTTCTCGTGTGTAATATAGAAGTAATTGTACATTACTTGCTATTGTTCATCTTTCATGTCTAATATTGAATTTTTTGCATAGTGTTGGTATCATACCTTTAATAATGACTTTGTATTTGTTTATGTCTATAATAATAATAATTTAAAACTAATATATACTCTAATTAATAATTCTCATTCATAATTTATATATTATTAATAATTAAGAGCCAGTAAAGCCTAAAGTTTAAAAACCAAATTAAATAACTAGTCCAATTTCACAATTGAAATTGTGACAAATTTTAACAAGCGTTAAAACAAAAACAAAAATTGTAAAACTTTATTTATATTATCAATAGAGATTATTCAGTTCAATTCAATTAAAAAAATTCGTCAAAATGTCTATACAAAGTGTCCACGAAAGTAAAAAGACACCTTTGGTTTTTTCATAGTGTTTCATTTGATAATATAAGTCAGTAAATAGTAACAGATTTATTGAATCAATATATTTAGAATTGTGTTGCTTTCCCTTTATATTTTGTAAAGGTTACACACGTTCTGGCATTCCATTGATCAGCTTTGCCATTTGTTCTTGAGGACGGACAATCATTGTGGTGTCTCTTTACTTTTGTCAACTCTCTGCATATGCTGCAATAATTCAGTCTCTGTAAGAGGCTTATAAAGTTATTTAAATGGCATTTCGTGTAAGTTATATTTAATGCACTCAATTAAGGCCTATAACCTTAAAATTTAGGCCTATTGCCGGTAGGGCATGGAGTCAGGGTTTCATGAATTTCACAACAAATAGATTAAAATGTATAATACCCTTGTTAGGCCTCTCTCTAATCGGGGAAGCTCGCGTTCAGCCTTCGGCCAAATTCTCGACCTTTCCATTTAGGGCCCAAGGAACAAGTATTTTAATAGGGTTCATCTTTTTAACTCGGAGGTTTAGCCTCCCGAAGCAAATACTCACAAATTGCTCTAGTGACTCTAGTCCATCAACTACGCTCGTCCACCGATTAGGCTAAAGTAGAAGATTTATTTTTGCTCGCTGCAAACTGCAAAATACATTAAAACAAAAAACAAAAGAAGCAATGATCCTTGAGACTTGCTTTACTTACCCATTAGATTTGGCGAAGGGACAAGACATATTTTTATCTTTGTGAAAATAGTAGTAATTTCCGTGACACTGACTAAGAAATTTGTAGAATTTGACTATTTTGCCGTTGATATAACCTATGAATTATGGAAATTAAAAATGATTTACGTTGCTACGATTTACTCACTATAATTCCATCCTTTACGCAGTATTATATGATTGTGCATTCGAACCTATTTAAACTAAATTAATCTAAACGTAAGGCCTACACGTTTATTAAAAAAAATATAAAAAATACTTGATTTGAACAATCCAAATTTCAGAATTATATTATTATTAGGTGCTCTTCCAATATGTGCTCTACCTTAAAATTTACATTCCAATACGTGATCTACCTTAGATTATTTGGATTAGCAGCAGGTACGTTAGTTAGCCTTATAAGGCTAACTAACGAAAATATCACGACTTAACCTAACCAATCGTCAAGGGCGTATAGTTGACCTAACGATTGGTTAGGTTAAGTCATGATATTTTCGTTAGTTAGCCTTATAAAGCTAGTTTCACGGTAGAGCACGTATTGGAATATGGTAGATCACAGTTTCGCGGTAGAGCACATATTGGAAGAGCACCTATTATTATTATTAATAATAATAATAATAATTCGAATTTGAAATTATACTTATTTTTATTAAATGCAACTAAAAATAGTGATTAACATGTTCTCAAAATACACAAGAAACTCAACCTATTCAACTATTTTTTGTTTTCGTTTTGTTCACAAAGGCTCACTAACTGATTCAAAACTGCATCAAGTCACAACACCATAAACAGCAGACGTAAATTTTACAGCTTCTTATCACACTATTGTTGGTATTTCAGTTTGTTCAGAGAACCCTGCAAACTGTTTCACACTGTCCACTGAATTGCTTCAACAACTCCAAGATCATTCGTTTTGTGCGTGTGTTGGTTAAAATCCCCAAAGATTGGGGAAGGTAGGAGGAAGGAGAGAGGGTGGGAGGGTCAGGTGATGGGGTTGGGGGGAAAGATTGAAAGAACATTGAAGGAGAATTAGAGAGAAAGGGAGAGAGTCCTAATCGTTTACCTAAACAACACACATGAAAATTATTTCATGAAAGTAACACTTGAATACTATTTATGAAAATAACCACGAAGTCATTAGGCGAAGGCGATTGAGCACTATTTCGTGTTTTAACTTTCTTTCCTGGTTTTATATATATATATATATGCTAAGAAGTTTACATTCAAATGAAAACAAGTCGACAGACCATCAGTGATACATCGACCAATCAGAGCGTGCGAAAATCCCAACCCTCAAAATCAGCCAATAGGAAACAGCGCCACACAGCAAAATCAGATGTTATCGTACAAGCATAGAAGTATCATCTCTCGTGGAAAATTTTTGTTTTGTGCGCACTGCCATGTGTACATTATGTGCACATGCTCTTCTTATCAGTGTGTGCATGTATGTATGTATTATGGATTAAACGGAGAATTTTTATTCATGTAATACATAATCTTTTAACTACCGTGTGTGTGTATATATATATATATTTTAAGTTCGGGAAGAACCGATTCGCCTCTATTTAAAAGGGCATATCTCGGCGGAAAAACAAAGTAAAAGTGAGAGGAAAGACAGATGAAAAAGAAAGGGTGGAGGGGACAGTCGAAGTGGAAAAAGACCAAGGATGACAAGGACTGCAGGATCGAGTCCCATCATCCTTGGGTGCTAGGGCCGGGAGGGCGCACGCGAAACCTCCAGGAACAAGCACGTACAAACGAGCACAAAGAGCACTCAAGAGCACGAGCTTAGAACCCCCGGATCTTTTATGTTTGGTGCACGTTCTCCGATTTTTTCCTAAATTTCGTCACTGATGCAGTTTTTCACGCTGATTCCAAAAATTAAACTCTTTTTTTGGAGAAATTATTTTTAAAAAGTTATTTAACTTTTATATTTGTAGGTTAGGTTAGGTTACGTTACGTTACGTTAGGATATTACAAATCTATTATACAATTTGTAAATATGTATACATATGTAAATTTGTAATTTGTAAATATGTAAACATATGTAAATTAATATTTTTTTTACCTTTTTACAGATTTAGTGATTATGAGTGATACGGTGTACAATCTCAAAAGCTTGTGGTCTCGCTTAAAAACCGAAGAAGCTGCAGTCAGCTTTTTCCAGGAATACAACATCGTGCCAAAATCTAAATTATGCCGGCGTAAGCATGCAATGAGCATAAGTATTCGTGGTGGATCTGCTCAGTGGCGCTGCTGTAAACGCGGCTGTAACGAGTGGATTTCTGTCAAGAAAGGAACGTGGTTTGAGAATGGCATGCTTCCGTTATCCACCGTAGCTGTATTTATCTACGTATGGAGCAAGGAGATGACTACGGGTAAATTTTGTAAAGAGGAGCTGGAGATCGGTGAATGTACGGCATTGGACTACAACAATTACATGCGGGAAGTGTGCGCGAAGGATATTCTTAGTAAGCCGTCTCAGATTGGCGAGCACGGAAAAATCGTTGAGATCGATGAAACAATGTATTCGCGGAGAAAGTACAACGAGGGAAGAGTTCTTCCACAGCAGTGGGTATTCGGTGGGGTGTGCCGGGAAACTCGTGAGGTTTTTCTCTACGCTGTTCCATCACGAGATCGCCAGATATTAGAGGAATGTATTACGGCTTCCATTCTACCTGGGTCCACAATAATAAGCAACATGTGGAAGACGTACAGCCATATTACAGATATGGCTGGGCATGACTCCAGATTCCTGGGATCTTGGGAGCATTGCTCTAGTAAATTTGACCATGAGAAAAAGTAAATTTGGGTTTGGGTTTTGTTCATCCGCTAGATGTTATGCAATTTTTTTGCGTATACGTTCTTGTACAAACCAATTTTTTTAAATTACAAATTTAGTTATTTTAAGTTTAGTTGGTAATTCCATATTTAACAATTATTTTTTATTTTTTGTTAAGCTTCAATGTTTTGATAATTAAAATTTTATTAAAACGTATATTTTTTTAATATAAAATTATCAGGATTGGACTATGTTCCATTGATCTCGGCCAGGTTTGATAAATTGGCCAGATAATTACTTGTGCGGTTTTAAGTAATCCACCATGACTCTAGAATTGAAAAGTTCAGTTAAGTTTAAACTTACTTTTACTTACTTTAACTTACCTACTTTTACTTACTCTTCCTTACTTTTACTAAGTTTAAAGCACTTACTTTTACTTACTTTCATTGTACTATATTTACTTACTTTTACTCACTTTTACCATACTATATTTACTAACTTTTACTTATTTTGTATTTTTTCAGGTAGTCAATAATCAATAATGGATCCTAATATTGATGAAGTTGGAGAGAAAAGTGAGGGTGTTAAAAGGGGTTACTTTTGTGGTCAATGCAAGAACAAATATTCAAAGAAGCAAAACTGGGAGGAACATTTTAATTCCAAAAAAAATATTTGTTACAATACAAGAGGTCCCAGAGTTTGGGCCCACAGCTTAGATATTGCAGTAAAGAAATACCAGGATGAAGTGCAGCAAAGAGATACGGCAAAGCAGTCATTTAGTTTGTTCACAAAATGTGCTAGTGCTAGACCTCAGAAAAATGAACCAACTTCATCAACTGCTAATCTAGAAAATGAAACTTTTTCACTAGATGTTTCACAGACTGAAGAAAGTGCTTCTCCTCCACCTAAGAAACAAAAGGTAAGTGAGGAATCTGCGCATCAGACTAACAAAACTGCTTTAGAGGAATTTGAAAATTCCCAAATCCAGAAGACATTGAATGCAATTTTGCGCCTAACAAAAGAAACTCACCAAGCTGTTGTGGTTAATAAAGAGAAGAGTCAAAATATGCCTTCAAGTTCAAGTGTTGCATCCAAATCTAATAAAGCAAAAAGCAACAAATTTGACATTTCCATAGCCCATTTAAGCAAGTGTAAATCAATACAAGAAATCCTGAACAATGATTTGATCAAATCTACATTCAAATTGGTGGAAAAGAAGGATCTAGGGCATGCTGATGATTCATTTTCAGTACCAAGTGATATAATGGAAAACATTGCAAATAGTGACACTAATATGCCTGATGTAGATATAGCTGTTGAGGATGAAGATGATGAGGAAAAAAGTAAATTCAGAGCTGTGCTCCAGTAATTTTTTTCAAATCTGGAGTCATGTGGCTGGGTACAACTTCGAACACAAAACCATCAATCACAGTGTCGAGTTCGTTTCGGAGGATGGAGATCACACTCAGCAAATCGAGAGCACCTGGAATTGCCTGAAACGCCCAAACAAACGCCGTTGTGGGACTCACCGTTCCATGTTGGATTCATATTTGTGAGTTTGTATGGCGTAGAACAGGGGTCCCCAACCTTTTTGTGCCGAAGAGCACATTCAAGACTACCGGTAGTGCGGCGGGCACCATTTACTTTTTCAAGGCAAATTTATAGTTGGACTTAATAATGAACATAATACACAAAAAAAAACATTTAATTCCTATGTAAAATAATGAACATAATACACAAAAAAAAACATTTAATTCCTACGTAAAATAATGAACATAATACAAAAAAAAACAAGGATAGGCTAACTAAGGATCTTAGAAAAATTATCAAAACGATAACTTAATTTATTTATAAAGAAATAATTATTTTCAAATAAATGAGCATCTGTTCCTGTAATTAACTACTAAAATTCAATAAAGTATGTTACATATTTTAAATATTTAGTGACTAAATATTTAAAATATGTAGCATACTTAACATTTTATTAAAAATTTAAATAAAAACTTATCAATCGTAGTCAGTCAGTGGCAGGCACACGCAAAAGGGTCGGCGGGCACCATGGTGCTCGCGGGCACAGGGGGGTTGGGGACCCCTGGCGTAGAAGATACGAAAATACGGACAGATTTTGCAGTGCATTTCTGAGTTTCAGCGTTAAATCAGCGTGATTAATTGTTATTATTATTATTAATCGTATAATATATTTGTAACATCCTAACCTAACCTAACCTACAAATATAAAAGTTAAATAACTTTTTAAAATATAATTTCTCCAAAAAAGGAATTTCATTTTTGGAATCAGCGTGAAAAACTGCATCAGTGACGAAATGTAGGAAAAAATCGGAGAAAGTGCACCAAACATAAAAGATCCGAACCACCTTGCGGGGATATATATATATATATATATATATATATATATACATACATTATAACTGCAAACACGCAGTATAATTAACGTAAAGAACGACGCTTTGTATAGGAGAATTATCCGCGCAAGATGAGAGCGAAAGAACGAAACATGAAAAAATGAGGTAACCACCCGGGAATCGAACCCGGGATCTTCCGATTGCCGGTCAGATATGATAACCATTACACCACGGACCTCACTCAATCAAATGTCGTAATTCCTCTACATGCGCGCAGAAACCAATGCCCCAAAGGGGCACCTCCCGCATGCCGTAACATTATATACATTATAACTGCAAACACGCAGTATAATTAACGTAAAGAACGACGCTTTGTATAGGAGAATTATCCGCGCAAGATGAGAGCGAAAGAACGAAACAAATGAAAAAATGTACGGCATGCGGGAGGTGCCCCTTTGGGGCATTGGTTTCTGCGCGCATGTAGAGGAATTACGACATTTGATTGAGTGAGGCCCGTGGTGTAATGGTTATCATATCTGACCGGCAATCGGAAGATCCCGGGTTCGATTCCCGGGTGGTTACCTAATTTTTTCATTTGTTTCGTTCTTTCGCTCTCATCTTGCGCGGATAATTCTCCTATACAAAGCGTCGTTCTTTATATATATATATATATATATATATTAGGGTATATTTATTTTTTTAAATTGGGGTTGTTTAACCTCCTTCGCAACATCTAAGGTCATATGACGGAGGGGACCAACTACGTGGGATCCGAACCACGGGTCGCTACATAATCTGGGCGCAGAGGACAGTCTCCCATCCAACTACTACCCAGACCCAATGTGTATATATAATAATTAACTACCGTGTATACCTTCCTTTCAACCTTTCAAAGGTTCCGTGCGATGATTCCTCATTTCACGAAGGTCAAGCTTGTCGGCCCTCCTCTCGAGTTGGCCTGGTGAAGTAGTGAGTTGGTTTCTTGTACTCTACACCTCACATAGCCAGGTACGTCCGGATCATCGGGGATTGTTCTGAGAGAGGCGTCTAATCATCTTTTGAAGATATCCACTGCAACACCATTCGTGTTCCTTTGGTCTTTGGGCAGCTGATTAAACAGTTTTGGTCCTCTCACAACAAAACTATTTTCTTTCAGGGTTAAGGATGTTCCCTGTCTCGCCTTTAATTTGGGAACACGACGCAGTCTTCTTTTTCTAATTTCCACTGTTGTTTGGGGAGTTACAGGGTTCAGAGTAAGATTAGGGACTAGTTTCTCCAATATTTTCCTATATTCCTTTCCAGTGAATATAGGTTTAGTTCGCGTAACCTTTCCCAGTAATTTAGTTCTTTGGACCCATTGATCTTGGCTGTGAAGCTTCTCTGAATCCCTTCTAGCTGTCTAATGTCTTTTTTCATATGGGCATGTTAGGACCGAACAGTATTCCAATTTGAGTATGATCAGTGTTTTCAGTAGAGGAATCATTATATTCCTATCCCTTCGTTTAAAGGTTCTCAGTATCTTCCCAGTTATTCTCTTTGCTCTGTTTACTGTTATCTTATTTTGTATTTCAAATTTCGCATCATCAGTCATTACAACCCCTAAATCTTTTGCTCTAGAACTTCTCTGAATTTCCTGTCCATTTGGGTATAATATTCCATGGATTTTAGGTCTTCTCTTTTTCCGTACCTTAACAGCTGAAATTTCTGTGTTAAAATTAATATTGTTGTCTTCCGTCCACTTGTAGATTATGTTCATGTCGGTTTGTTGAGATCCAATATCCTCTGGGTTTCTTATTTTTCTACTGAGCTTTGTGTCATCGCATCGGCAAAGGATGTTACTGTGCTGTCTCTGATAACGTCCTCATCTATGTCAGTTAGCATGATTATGAAGAGTAGTTGAGCTAATACTGTTCCTTGTGGTACTGAGCTGAGGACCTCTGATTCTGATGAAGATACTCCCTGTAATGTAACGACTTGCCGCCGCTCACTAAAGAAATTATATATCCATTTCACTACTTTTCCTGTTATTCCCATATATTTCAGTTTATGTATTATGATTCCATGGTCACATTTGTCGAACGCTTTGGCAAAGTCTGTGTGTAATTAAATTATAGTTTTCATTACTTTCAAGTGCATCAATAATGTTGTTGTGGTGTTCCATTAGTTGTGATAGGCATGATCTGCCTGTCCGAAACCCATGTTGTTATCATTGATTTTTTCTGGGTTTCCAAAAAGTCATAGATTTTCTGTCTAACTATTCTTTCAAATATTTTAGTGAGATGAGATGTAAGCGACACTGGCCTATAGTTTTTGACCTCGGATCGAGGTTCCATCTCCTCCTTTATATATTGGGACTATGTTCGCGCTCTTCAGGATGCCCAGTATTTCTCCCGTGTCTAGTGATCGTCTCCATATCCAATATAGCGGCTCAGCGATTACATTCGTGCAGTTTTTGATCAGTGTGGCATTCCATTTATCCGGTCCTGCCGCTGAGTGTGTTTTTAGTTTCCCTATAGCTTGTGTAATATCATCTGTTGTAAAGTCGAAGTCCGTCATACTTTTCCCTTGTAGTTCTTCTTCAAAGAATGCGTTTCTATCGCATATCAGTTTGTCAGTTTTTGGGATACTGAAAGATGATATATGTATATGTATATATATATGTGTGTGTGTGTGTATGTACAGTATATGTGTATATATATGTGTGTGTGTGTGTGTGTATATGTATATGTGTATACATGTGTGTGTATATATATATATGTATGTATATATATATATATGGGATGAATTTCACAATTAAACACGTGAAATGAATGAATGCTGCAAATCCACAAGGAAAAAGAAAAACGATTCCAAGGCCTTTCGTGTATTCAGAGCTACACCTCGTCAGGGAATGAAGAGAGAAGGCAAGATGCCCATAAATATATACAACGTAGCGGAAACCAAAGCAATTAACACATACTTAACAAGAGTTAATGAGAGGCAAAAGGAATTTTAACAAGATATTGTCAATTTTATACATTCCCGCACTGTTATTGAAATTGTTTTTAAAATTAATAAATGCACATTCTAGAATATTTCTTTCTATATATATATATATATATATATCCTCATCTTGCGCGATATATTCTCCTATACAAGCGTCGTTCTTTACGTTAATTATACTGCGTGTTTGCAGTTAAAATATATATATATATATATATATATATCTGTTTTCAACAAAGCTTTAGAACTATCCCACTTGATGCTATGATTACATCTATACATGTGGTTAAACAAAGCATTGGAATTATTAGCTGTTCTACACGCATATTTATGTTGTTTTACCCTAATATCTAATGTTTTACACACAATCAACAACATTTTCCGGGCTATTCTTTATTAGGAGTGATTTAACAGTATTGTTATACTTAAAGACTACATTGATGCCAATTGCTTTAAGTGAAGTCGGAAGATATTGAAAATTAACATGGTAAGGTAGGCTAAGGATATTTTTACGCTCAAATTTCTTTACAGTTACATTATTATAATACCTATTCTAGGCTTTCCTAAGACAGTTATCTAAAAATGAAATAGGATAACATAATTTAGTATCAATATTCATGATATTGCATAATTCGGAATCTAAAAATTCAGGACTGACAACTCTCAATGCTCTAAGAAACATAGCAGAGAAAATAGAGGATTTAATCGAGGGATGATGGTCAGAATAAAAATGCACATAAGAATTATTATTAGTAGGCTTGCGATAGACTTCAAATTTGAACTGATTAGAGCATCTCCAAATTTTTAGATCCAGAAAAGATAGGCTACCATCATTTTCTTTTTCAACTGTGAACTTAATAGGTGGGACTAAATTGTTGAGCCTACCAAGAAATAAGTCAACATCCAAATTATTAGGCCAAAGGCATAAAATATCATCTATATACCTGTACCAAACCAGGTTAAAATTAACAATCGAAGGCAAAATTCTACTTTCAAAAAATTCCATATATAAATTAGCTAGTACAGGTGAAAGGGGATTTTCCATCACCAGTCCAAACAACATAGCATAAAACTTATTTTCAAACTGAAATTTACAATCTTTGACACAAAGCCTAATTAACTCAATAAGAGTGTTGTGTTGAACAGGGAAAGAATATTCAGAGATCCGCTATGTTGTATATATTTATGGGCATCTTGCCTTCTCTCTTCATTCTCTGACGAGGTGTAGCTCTGAATACACGAAAGGCCTTGGAATCGTTTTTCTTTTTCCTTGTGGATTTGCAGTATACAGTATATATATATATATATATATATATATATATATGAATTGGAATGATAGGGAAATAACTCTTGTCTCGAACGCGAAACACGTCGTGGGGATCAAATATCCATGTGGCGCATTGTACACAGACCGTAAATTCTTTCGCGGTCTTTAAAGAAATGGAGATAGCAGACTCGAAAGTTACAAAAAAAGAATGAAATAATGGGGACACAGGGGTCCGGAATGGTCCCAACGAAAAACCGGGTGGATGAGATGAGAGAGAAGACGAAATAATGAATAACAGCATAATAACAAACAACAATTTAATAACAAATAACGATATAAACAATATAATACGGAAGGAAGACATAGATGAAAGAAAAGAAATAAGTAAAAGTGGCGAAGTAGTCAAACGATCCAACGAGCGAAATGATAAAAAGATAATAAGTAAAAACGTAGAAAATAAAGAGCCAAAGAAAAATAATGATAATGCCAAAATTAAGAACTTTGAAAATAATAAGAAAAGAAGCAGAAGCGTAGAAAATATCGTATGTAAATACTACGCGAAAGGGAACTGCAGATATCGGGATGGGCAATGCATATATGCACATCCCACATTATGCAAAATGCATTACACAAGTGGATACTGAAAATTTGATAAGAAATGCATGTTCCACCATCTTACGGTCTGCAGCACTTATGCAAGATATGGGAGTTGCAAATACGGAAAAAAAATGCCGATACCACCACCATCCTCAAAGGAACGCAACGAGTGAACAGAAAAAACGAACATCAAAGAAGAGTGCCAATTTTTTAGACGCAGCCAACACAGTTCAGCTGCTAAATACTATCCAGCAATTACAAAACCAGCTGACAAATATAACTATAAGAATCCGAGAGCCGGACAGAAGGTACGAACAAAGGCACTTCATGCGTTATCGGGACAACAGATACCGACAAAGATAAAAAGAGGTAAATTCTCGGAGGACCACAGGACAACTAAACCGGCACCCCCATTGGAAAACAAATCGGAACCACCTGTATGCGAAAAAGAAAGAGAAAAAATAAAAATAATCCTAGCCAACATAGAGGGCCTTAAATCAAACCATTCCACGAACAAAGTTGTATACCTGAAAGGACTCATGCAAGAAGCCGGAGCAGACTTTGCATGCCTCACGGAAACTCATCTAAAGGACTGCCAGGCGAACTGTGAAAATTGTGAGTCCTGTATTGACAAAAAAGAAATACAAATTGACAACTATAACATCCTCCGAGTCGACAGAACAGTGAGACGTAAAGGAGGATGTGCTATTTACACACGCGAAAGGCACGTAGCAGAAATGGCTACAAGTACTTCAAACAACTACGTGGAATGTGTAGCAGCAAAAATTGAAAAATTAAATATGGTAGTAATTGTAATGTACAGACCCCCAAACACGCCAACCTCAAAATTTTCAGATTCTATTACAGAGGTAAGAAACTTGGTAAAAGATCTACACTCTCCAACCCCAAATATTTTTCTCTGCGGTGATTTTAATTTTCCATTCATGAAATATAAAAGGATAGGAAAAAATATATGTATACACCAGGACAAGGGGGGCACACGAGAAGACCAGGAGCAGGTAAAAATGCTACTAGCTCTAGCTGATGAATTTATGTTAACGCAAGAAATAACAGAAAACACAAGGAAAAACAACTGTCTAGATTTGGTATTCACAAAAAACAGTAATCTAATTGATAATGTAGAAATATCCCCAACTATGATATCGGACCACAACATCATTGAAATAACAACTAATATAAAGGCAACAGGAAAGGAAAGAACACGCACAACAAAAAGAAGCAAATTCGAAATTTTTAATTTTCACTCCAAAGCTATAAACTGGGAAGATGTGACATCCAGCATGGAAGTAATAGATTGGAAAACCATTTTCGAGGCCAAGACAACGGACGAGATGCTAATGACGTTAGAGAAGAAGACGTTAGAAATTGTGGAAAAACATGTCCCAAAGATACAACAAAGAGGAAAGAGAAACAGGTTCGAAAGACAAAAGAGGGCATTGTTTCGAAAGAGAAAAAGAGTGACTGCAAAATTAAGTAATTGTAAAGATAACAACATCAGAAAAATATTAAATGATAAACTGCAAAGTATCGATGTCGTCATACAGGAACTAAACGAGAAACATACAGAAAAAGAAGAGGACGACGCTGTAGAAGCGATAAAGGCTAACTCAAAGTACTTCTATAATTTCGCAAAAAGAAAGTCGAAAAACCATGCGACTATCGGACCTTCAAAAAATGAGAACAGTGCTTTATCTGATGATCTAACAGAAGTATCTGAAATATTAAGAGCTCAGTTCGAATCATCTTTCAGTATCCCAAAAACTGACAAATTGATATGCGATAGAAACGCGTTCTTTGAAGAAGAACCACAAGGGGAAAGTATACGGATTTCGACTTTACGACGGATGATATTACACAAGCCATAGGGAAACTAAAAACACACTCAGCGGCAGGACCGGATAAATGGAATGCCGCACTGATCAAAAACTGCAAGAATGCAATCGCTGAGCCCCTATATTGGATATGGAGACAATCACTAGACACGGGAGAAATACCGAGCATCCTGATGAGCGCGAACATAGTCCCAATATATAAAGGAGGAGATCGATCCGAGGCCAAAAATTATAGACCAGTATCGCATACATCCCCTCTCACTAAAATATTTGAAAGAATAGTTAGACAGAAAATCTATGACTTTTTGGAAACTCAGAAAAAATTTAATGATAACCAACACGGGTTTCGGTCAGGCAGATCATGCCTATCACAACTAATGGAACACTACAACAACATTATTGATTCACTTAAAAGTAATGAAAACTATGATGTATTATACACAGACTTTGCTAAAGCGTTCGACAAGTGTGACCACGGAATCATAATACATAAACTAAAATATATGGGAATAACAGGAAAAGTGGGGAAATGGATATATAATTTCCTTAGTGAGCGGCGGCAAGTCGTTACAGTACAAGGAGTACCTTCATCAGAATCAGAGGTCCTCAGCTCAGTACCACAAGGAAGAGTATTAGCTCCACTACTCTTCATAATCATGCTAACTGACATAGATGAGGACGTTACCAGAGACAGCACAGTAACATCCTTTGCGGATGACACAAAGATCAGTAGAAAAATAAGAAACCCAGAAGACATGGGATCTCTACAAACCGATATAAACAGAATCTACAAGTGGACGGAAGACAACAATATGAAGTTTAACACCGAGAAATTTCAGCTATTACGGTCGTACTCAGGTGACAACATGAATCTGAAGGAAATCCTACCATCAGGGGTGTCTAAATTATGTTTTTACATGGGGAATTCAAATATGAGCTTATTTTTTGGATAGGATAACTCTAACCTACATCATTTTGTATTTCTAAATTGCCAATTTTACCCTTTTGAACCCCTTTATAATATATTAAAATATATAAGGTAAATCATTTATATTGACAAGGCCAAATCAACTTTACATATATTTATTAATAGGTGAACTGCATGTATATCACTGGATATAATTACAAAGATCATTCTCCTGACATCTTGAACTTTGCCAGGTTGCACAAATCCTGCTTTGACTCAGACTTGGACATCAGCTTCCTGCTGGTCTCCTGAGCCCTGATCCCTCCATCCCTCTTTTCCTGTGAGAAGTACTTAGCAGAAGCCTGAGTCACCATTTTAACAACCCTCTCAATGCTTTGTGTGTGGCAAGGCCAGTTGCGCACCTCCATGGGGGTGTTGATGAAGTTTTTCACCTCTGAGGTGCTTAGAGAGCAGGTGAGAGGTGGCTCTGACACACCTTCTGACCAGCTGATCAAGTCACCGATGCTGGAAGCATCACAATTGATGTCAGGTGTCCTTCTGCTCCTAACAGAGGAGTCCCCCAGCTGAGTGTCCGGGTCCCCCTCTCCCCTGATGGCCAGGATTCTCTCCACCCCTTCAATCCTCTCCTTCTGATCCTCAGAGCAGAGTAGTGTTTGGGGGATGACTTCACTGTGGGCATACCAAGCAGATCTTCTCACAGTTGGCATCACAATATCCAGCACCTCCTTTCTCTGGGACTTGAGGCAGTCCAGCTGAAAGAGGATGTGCCTAGGCCCTTCGATCTAGGAGTGCTTGACCTTCACGTTGAACCAACATGGGTAATACACTCCAATGATGAATTCCACAATGAATTGCAGAATCTTCAGGTTCTTTCCTTTAAATCCGTGCTTTGACACCCAGAGCCTGAGAAGTTTGTTCGCTGTGGTGAGCCAGCGGCTGTGGTTTACTGGTCCTATCTCTAACAGAGAAGTTTGGATTGATATCAAAGTCTGTAGCAGAATCAAGGAGCTTTCCTATTGGCCCGGATAATTTTTTGTCTGACAGAGTAGGGCCATCAAGGTCAACAATGAGATGGCGCAGGGGAAGTTCAACAGTGTGCAGGTTGCACACCAACCAGACCAGCTTTCTCCCCAGGTGCAGCTCCAACTTCCGCATTACTCCAGCTTTCACACCAGTGTTGACATTTGTTGAGTCTCCTCCAATGGCCAACAAGGTCTTATCATAACCCCTCTCTTTCAGCCAGGCAAACAGGACCTTAGCAATCTTCTCCGCATGTGACTCCTCTTTAGTTGCTTTCTCTGGGGTAAAGTGGAACAGATAGTAGCTGCCAGGCTCACTAACAACACTATAGTGTTCTTCCTTAATCTTTGCGGGAAAAGATTGGTCACTGCCCTCAGCTTCCATCATCACATTGGTCAGGTCAATCCGCCCATCAAAGAGGATGCAAGAGATCCCCCCCTCCTCCCTGCATTTCTTCTCGAACTGTTCCCCCAGCTCTCTCATCAACTTCTCCTGTGCTCTCTTGACCTTGCTCTTATCAATCACTTTACTTGTATTGTCTTCTGTGATGATTCCTGCGTCAATCAGAGCTGCTGTTGCTATCGCTGCAGTTGGCCTCAGCCCTATGCCATACCTTACACTAGCAAGGGCAATGTTTTGAATCTCATCATAGTTTTTCTATACCTTTGCCGAAGCTGCTGGCTCAGGGTCAGTTTGAGGGAGAGCTCAACTTCAGGAACAAACTCATCTTCATCACCACTTCTCTCCAATTCCAGATCCTCATCACCATCTGCCAAAAATCTCTTAACATCCTTCCTGGCTGCCTTCTCTGCTACTGCAGCACTTTCCTCCTTGCTCCTTCTCCTTTTCTCTGCCTTCCTTTCCATCCACTGCCTTTTCAATGTCCTCACCTGTCTCTTGTGCTCTGGTAGATCAGGACCCCTATTTGGTGGGGTCCCTTACTTCCAACCTTCTCTTTCTGTCCCTTGATGTAGGCAAGATCTTTCACAGGAATCTTTTCCTCTCTGCTGCAGGAACAGTTAATGTGGGCTTGGATAACACAGCCCTCACAGCCTCCCCCTCACAACTGGTAATCTGACACTTGCAAGTCAAAATATCAAAGAACTTGTCTAACTTGACAATGAACCTCTCTTTGGCATCAAGTTTGCCCTTCCCAAGAGAAAACTTCACTCCCTGATTCCAGACCTCCTTGAGCTTGGACATGATGGTCACTTTTTCATTGATAACAGGTGGCTTGAAAAGAGCATTAGCTTTGCTCCACTGACAAATCAGACCAGGGTAGATGTCACTCACCAGCTTGTCCACTGGGTAGTTCCTCCTGTCATCTTCACTTTGCTTCCTCAAGTAAATGCCATACCTCAGGATATCCCTCACAGTTGGCAGTTCAGACACCAACAGCTCCCGGCCAGTGCCAACAAGATTACTCAGATGAGAACTTGATTTCGTCCTTGTTCTGACTTGAGCCATTTTCTTAATGAGTTCACACTGAAATAAAAACAATAATACAACAGTTAAGTATCCACTACAGACAGGTATTAACTCTTTCCAGCGCAAAATTCTTGGTTAAAAAAAGAGCTGAAATGGGCAAGAACAAATTTATCTGCAAATGCTAAACACATTATGCTTTTTTGGTTTCAAAATGTTATAAAATGCTAATTTATCTGTTGTCTGTAATGCAAATAACACTGGTCAACAAATTTTAAGGAATTTTTTGTATCTTTAATGAAAGTAGCCGATTCTTATGTATTTTTGCATGCTGAATTTGAAAATGATAGTGAAATTGTTTAATTAGTTCGCGTTTTTAAGATATGGTAATTATTGTGTAAGTACTGGTAAAAATTTATCCCACAACATATATGTATTTTAAGGAGCACACTCACTTCAATGTCGTTTCCTCTTGGCCTGTCTCTTGTACTCTGACTGTGTAGTGTCTCTTATTACTGACCAGCAGAAATCAGCCAGCATAGATGAATTCCACTTGCCCTGGTAACGTTTCTCAAGAGCTGAAATCTGCTGATGAAAACGTTCCCCATGTTCGTCACTTACTTCACCAAGGTTTGCCGGGAAAAAGTCGAAATGGGAATGGAGGAAATGAATTTTAGAGACATGTTACATCCCATTCTTTGGTACGCCTTCAACATATTATCCACCAATTCATCTGCATTTGGAGCTCTGTTTTCCAAGGAAATTTTGCGACACTGACTTGAACGAGACCCAAGCTTCTTTTTCTGCGCCCCCCAAAAGTGTCTCGAAATGTTCATCTTTCATCAGATTTCGTATATGAGGACCAACAAATATGCCTTCCTTGATTTTTGCCTCACTGAGTCGAGGGAACTTCTGGAAAAGATACTTAAATGCCTTTCCATCCTTATTGAGTGCCTTCACAAAATTTTTCATAAGCCCTAACTTAATATGTAACGGTGGTAGAAGTATTTTGCTTGGCTCTACTAATGGCTCGCACGAAACGTTTTTCACACCTGGCACTAAACGTTCTCTTAGAGGCCATTCCTTCCTTTCATAATGCTGTGACCTAGCACGGCTGTCCCACTCGCAAAGGAAGCAGCAGTACTTCGTGTAACCCTGCTGGAGACCAAGTAACATGCCGACCACTTTCAAATCACCACATATGCTCCATTTGTGAGCGTTGTAGTTTATGTGGTGAAGCAGATATTGCATATTTTCATATGTCTCCTTCATGTGGACAGAATATCCAATTGGAATGGCAGCTTTTTCGTTTTTGTTATGAAGTAGTACAGCCTTAAGGCTTAGCTTAGAGGCATCAATGAACAACCTCCATTCGTCATCTCTGTATGTTATATTTAGAGCATTCATTAAACCAACAACATCTGTACACACCACGAAATCACCATGTTTGATGAAGAAAGTCTCCAACGTGGATTGCCTAGTGCGGTACATGGATATTTGGACATCATCATGAAGAAGATGCCACTGTTGAAGGCGTGAGGCGAGCAATTCTGCCTTAGACTTCGGTAAGTCCAAATCTCTGATGAGGTCATTCAGTTCGTGTTGGGTGATTTTATGCGGTTCTGTAGACAGTTCACTGGGCACAAAGTCGGTATCTTGTGATGTTGTGGGATGTGCAATGTCTTCATCTGTAATCGTTACAGGATGCTCTTCGTCATCCAAATCGAGGGTGTCTGAGGAGGTAGGAGGATTGGGCACAGGTATGTCTTCGTTATGGGACACAGGTCGAATGGCGGATGGAACATTAGGATACTTGAGGGTCCATTTTTTCTTCTTACTAATTCCACGTAATGGCGGAACCATGCAGAATAAACAGTCATCCACGTGGTTACTTTGTTCCCTCCACACGACGGGGATGCCGAAGCCCATTGACCTCGGTTTCCCATTGTACCACTCAAGTAATGTAGTTGCACATGTAATGCAGCATATATGCGGCGCCCACGTTTTGTCCTGATCTCCTAATTTGCACTTAAAATAAAGGTGGTACGCTTTCTTGATGGCAGGTGTTAACGTCTTCTTTTGCGATTTTAATGTTACTTTGCCGCAAATATAGCAAAAGTTATTTGAGTCATTAACGCATTTACGTGGCATTTTGCTTATAACGTCAATGAGAAACTGATCGCAAGATTACGCTTTAACACGCACTACAGGGTGTCCCGTAAGTCTGGACCCATAGGGAAAAATAATAAAATTACAAAATAGTCCAAAAATTTATTACATAATCTGTTCAAAGTGTCCGCCGTTGTGTCGCACACATAGTTGAAGACGCAATCTCCACTGCGACAGCACTTTCTGAATCACAGTCGCAGAAATTTCTTGACACGCCTCCACAATGCGTGCTTTAAGGTGGAAAATGTTCTGAAGTTTGACCTCGTACACTTTGGCTTTCAAGTGGCCCCACAAATAAAAATCATAATAAAAAATAATAAAAAAATAATAATAATAAAATAATAATAATAACATAATAAAAAAATATATTATAAATCCCTATGGGTCCAGACTTACGGGACACCCTGTACACTCTATATGTCATGAACTAACCACAGGTGCAAATTACGAGGAAACACTACAAAAGCACTATGTCAAAATGTGAAATAACGTGTCACCACAACAAGCGTCACTCTAGAACTGAGCTAAAGGGATTTACGATGTACTCAAGATGGCGCCAGACAACGAGGTTGCCAAACGAGCACATTCTACAGTGTTGCCATATGTTATGCTTCAATGATATATTCATTTCAATTGGGAAATAATGAAAACAGGGCACCCGTGTATCTTCTAAACGCGAACCAATCATACAAAATGAAGGTCATTTTCGGATTCAGCGACGTCGAATTACTAAAGAAATGATGGTTTCATCGAAGATACATTTTGGCTGTTGATTAGTGTAATTTGTTCATGTACTCTAAAAAAACTAAAGAAACACATCCTAAAAATATTCTTTAGAACATTGAAATAGGCCTCATACTGCTCAGTTGTACTAAAAATGAACCACCCAATTTTAGCTCAAATCAAAGTTGTTAATTAAATTTTGCTCAATGTATCACTATAATATGCGTAGAAATAGCTTTTTCTAAAATATAACAGAATAATACTCACATGTGAACAGTAACAAAAAAAATATCAGTAGATAATCACTAAATCTATCTCCTCACTGCAAGCCGAGGTGGTAAAATAGCTTCATAAATCATGAGTCACTTCAAATATTTCACAAAACGTTTTAGAATGTTCTGAAACGTTACATTCTAGCCTCTGAGAAAGGTGGCTCAGAAAATGGCCTTATGCGCGCCAGAAAACCGTCGAAATATTTCATATACCAAACTGTATGATAATTACAATTAAGTGGAATGGCACACCTTTTTATTTGAGTATTTAAATATTATTATTATTATATGAATTACATTATATGTGTTTATATGAATTAGTTAGAACAATGCTCTATGAGAGATAACGTGAGCAGCCATGATAGAAAACGTGAGAAGACATATTCTGGGGTAACTACAATAGTAAAATAATCAACAATTTAATAATAATCAACTGCAAAATGATGTAGGTTAGGGTTATCAGAATTAAATATTTTCTTCAGAATTGTGTTCTATACACCAAAATATGTCATTTGAACACCCCTCTCCATTGATTTTAAAAAAAATGCATAGTATGACCCGCCCTATTACGGTTCGGAAAAAGAGAAGACTTAAAATCCATGGAATATTATACGCCAAATGGACAGGAAATTCAGAGAAATTCCAGAGCAAAAGATTTAGGGGTTGTAATGACAGATGACGCGAAATTTGAAACACAAAATAAGATAGCAGTAAACAGAGCAAAGATAATAACTGGTCAGATATTGAGAACCTTTAAACGAAAGGATAGGAATGTAATGATTCCTCTACTGAAAACCCTGATAATACCCAAATTGGAATACTGCTCGGTCCGAACATCCCCATATAAAAAAAGAAGACATTAGACAGCTGGAAGGGATCCAGAGAAGCTTCACAGCCAAAATCAATGGGTGCAAAGAACTAAATTACTGGGAAAGGTTACGCGAACTAGACCTATATTCACTGGAAAGGAGAAGAGAGAGATACACCATTATAAGTAATTTATTCTTATTTCCGCCCATTTTCGTCGATTTTTACCCATATTTTTCCCTACTTTTTCCCCTATTTTCCCCCATTTTCGCTTTAGTAATTTATTTTTTATTTTCATTTCAGCCATCTGGTGGTGAAGCTGAAGAGTTCAAGCCAAGGCTGCACCCAAGTGGAGGTTACAGCTTTTTGAAAACCCCCAGATATGCCATGGAGCTGATCAGGGGTGATGTTTCTTCCAATCTTTGGGCAAGTCTTGCTAATGCCTTCCTCCTGGACTTACAAGCTATGGACCTGCTTAAGCCTGGCCTTGATGTGAAACAGATAATAGTTGATAAATCGAAAATGGACAGGGAAAAAGCTAGAATGAAAGTGAAAAGTGATGAAAAGCACAATGAGGGTCTGGAAAAGTCAGTCTGTATTGGGGTTGATGGGAAAGTTGACAAGGACACTTTGCTGTGCAGAGAAGTTAAGGATGAAAATGGGGAGACTAAGCTGAAGAAAGGAAAGGGACAAGAGCACTATTTGACTTTCACAAAGGAGCCGGGAACTGAAAGTGGAACATATCTTACTCACAGAGTCATCCCAATTAAAGGTGCGACTGGAGTTCTTCTTGGTGAAGAAGTTGCTAGTGTCTTGGAGGAGTTTAACAGTGTTCATACCCTGAAAGCTGTCCTCCTTGACAACGCAAATACAAACACTGGCTGGGAGGGAGGCCTTATAACAGTTCTGGAAAATAAAATTGAGCGGAAATTGCACACCACTGGCTGTTCACTCCATCAGAATGAGCTTCCTTTCAGAGCTGTTTTCAAGCATCTTGATGGCAGTACCAAAAGTCCCACTGCTTTCACTGGTCCGCTGGGAAAACTCTGTGAAACTGACTACCAAGATCTGCCACAAGTGGAATTCACCAAACTCAGTGGCCCCCTGGATGACATGGAATTTGCTGAGGAGACACTGAATGATCTCAGTAGCGACCAGAGGCTTCTTTTGGAGTATGTGCTTGGAATTTCCAGGGGCAAAGTCAACCCAAGATTTGCTGCCTGGAAAATTGGACCATTAAACCATGCAAGATGGTTGACTTTGGCAATTAGATTGATGTGTCTGTGGACCAGAGGTGCTTACCCTCCAGAACTACAGGATAAGCTTTACCAGGCCATCAAGTTCATTGTGGAAGTGTATGCAGTCAGTTGGTTTGAGATCAAAAGGGACAGCAAGTTCCACAATCAGCAGCTGTACATCTTCAACATGATCCAGAGGATCAAGCAGCAGTCTGAAGAAATCCAGGGTGTTGCTTTCAAGAACCTGAAGTACAATGCTTTTGCCTTGCTGCCCGAGAATGTGCTGTACTCCATGATGAAGTCTGATGACTTGAAAGTGAGAGAAGCTGCTCTCAAGAAAATTCTGTCCATCAGGTAAGCATTTATTAATTTTAAAAAATGTGAAAAAAAAATTTGATTATGGGGATTTATTTAATAAAAAAAGGCCCAAGTTCTATAAATCCCCATAATCGAATTTTTTTCACATTTTCTTATCCCAATTCCCCCCCTCCCCTCTGATAATGGAAATAATCTTACCTTCTTTCTGAAAAAAAATTCGATTATGGGGATTTATAGAACTCGGTTTTTTTTTTTTAATTTAAGTTAAATTAAATCAGCAATTCTGAGACTAATAGGGATTAAATCTTAAACTGGAATAAAAAATAAATTAATTATTATTCTTTCAGAAGTGGGAAGCCAGCCAAGAAGAGGCAGAAGAAGATCACAGCCATCAACATTGAAGCTACCCACTGGTCAGAACTAATCAACCTTTCTCAAAGTGGCATCTGTGAACCTGCTCTCACAGAAGACTTTTCTGACCAGGAGCTTCAAGAAGCATTGCTGAATGGCACCAAGCTGGAGCTGCCTGATCTGCCTTCACATTCTCAGTGTTGAAAGGGCCGTGAAGCTGACATCTGAAGCTTCCTATACTGTTTATGGACTCGAATCAAGGCACAAACACATTCTGGCCAAAGCCCTAAGCCGCCAGATGAGGCCTTCCTTTGCTTCTAAGGGCTCTTACAGTGAAAATTATGATAATCTTGGGATCTAAATGTGTCTATTTGACTCTGTACATGTTTTTTTTACTTTTTTTCAATAAAATTGTAACTTTTTTCAGGATTTTTTTAAAATAGCATGTTTTTTTCGGCCGAAAATTGCGAAAATGCGATATTTTTCGGTACGATTTTTTGACGATTTTTGAAACGGTTTCCTCAAAAAACGGTTAAAGCTAGGGATCTGAAATGTTTTGTCAGTTATTATCATATTAAGCCCTGACTATCTCGACTAGTCCAAAGTCGATATCTAAAAAAATGTGGAAAATCAACCTACCTTAATATATATATATATATACCTTACCTTATGAATCTTATTTTGTTTCGTGCGTTGGTCTCTCTTCACACGGAGGTCAAGCTGGTGGCCCCGCCTCTAGGTCTGGCCTGGTGGAGGAGCGAGTTGCTTTCTTGCGCTCTCCACCGTACATAGCCAGGCACGCCCGGCTCATCTGGTACTGTCCTGAGCCAGGCATCCAGTCTTTCCTTGAAGACTTCAACTTTGATCCCCGTTACGTTTCTGAGGTCCTTAGGAAGCTGGTTGAAAAGTTTTGGCCCCCTGACAACCAAGCTATTTTCCTTCAGGGTTGAGGAGGTCCCTTGTCGGGCTTTTAATATGGGAACACTACTCATTCTGCCTTTCCTATTTTCCAGTGTTGTTTGAATGGTAATTGGGTTTAGTTTTAGGTTTGGTACCAGTTTTTCGATCATTTTCCATATGTAGATTATGATGTACCTCTCTCCTCTTCTTTCCAGTGAGTACAGATTTAGTTTACGTAGTCTTTCCCAGTAGTTGAGTTCTTTGCAGCCATCAATCTTGGCTGTGAAATGCCTTTGCGTTTCTTCTAGTTTATTAGTTTCTTCCTTTTTATATGGGGACGTCAAAACTGAGCAGTATTCAAGTTTTGGTATAATCAGTGTTTTTAGCAGGGGAATCATTACTGTCCTGTCCCTTCTCTTGAACGTTCTTAGTACCTGTCCGGCGACTCTTTTTTCTTTATTTATCGCTATCTGATTTTGTGTTTCGAATTTCGCATCATCTGTCATTATTATCCCGAGATCGATCGCTTTCGTGCTTCTCTGAATTTCCTGTCTATCTGGAGCATAATATGCAGACTGTTGAAGTTCTTTTTTTCTACCATATCTCAAGAGCTGAAATTTCTCGGCGTTGAATGACATGTTGTCTTCTGACCATTTGTGTATTTTGTTCGTGTCCCTCTGCAAGGCCTCCACGTCATGTACATCGCTGATTTTTCTGCTGATCTTTGTATCGTCTGCAAAGGATGTTACTATACTGTTGCTGTTTACTCCGCTGTCTGTCTGTTAGCATGATAATGAACAGGAGTGGGGCCAGTACTGTCCCTTGTGGTACTGAGCTGCGTACTTCCGATTCTGATGATGATAAACCTTGAATTTTGACAACCTGCAGACGATCTCTAAAGAAGATGTAGATCCATTTTCCCACTTTGCCTGTTATTCCCATATATTTAATTTTATGTGCTATTATACCATGGTCACAGTTATCGAAAGCTTTAGCAAAATCTGTGTATATAACATCGTAGTTGTCATTGCCTTCCAACGCATCAAGGATATTATTGTAGTGTTCTATTAGTTGTGATAGGCATGATCTACCTGATCGGAATCCATGCTGATTTTCGTTGAATCTTTCCCGTGTCTCCAGGAAATCATAAATTTTCTCTCTAACTATTCTTTCAAATGCTTTAGTGAGGTGGGACGTCAATGACACTGGTCTATAGTTCTTTGTTTGAGATCTGTCCCCCCCCTTTATATATAGGGACAATGTTTGCTCTTTTCAAGATGCTCGGTATTTCCGCAGTGTCTAGGGATCTTCTCCATATCCAGTATAAAGGTGTAGCTATTTCATTTTTACAGTTTTTAATCAATAATGCGTTCCAATTGTCCTATAGCTCTCGCTACATCTTCTGGTGTAAAATCTAAGTCTGTTATATACTCTCCTTGCAATTCCTCTTCAAAGAATGCATTTATGTCAGGTATCGCTTTGTCACTTCTTGGGGTACTGAAAACTGATTCATATTGAGCTCTCAATGTATCAGATATTTCTTTTGGATCGTCGGTTAGTTCATTATTTCCCGTCCTTAAGGGCCCAATAGCGGCGCGCGTTTTTGTTTTCTTTTTTGCATAGCTATAGAAGTATTTTGGATTTTCCTTTATTGCTTCTACCGCCTTTTCCTCTTCCCTCTCTGTATGGTCCTTAATCAGGGCTTGTATTTCCCTATCGATACCCTCCAGTTTTTCTTGTATTGCTTTCCTGTCATTATCTCCGCAGTTACCCAACTTCGCCTCCACTCTCTTTCTTTTGCGGAATGGTCTTCTCTTTTGCCTCTCTAGCCAGCTCCTCTTTCCTTTTGGCTGTGATTTCAGAGCATATTTTTCTAAAATTCTCAGCGTTTTTTTCTCCAAGGTTGTTAGCATTTCTTCAGTTGTTTTATTCTCGAAAATTGTTCTCCATTCTATTTGGGCCATGTGCGATCTGATTGCTTCCCAATTTATAGTCTTCGAGTTTAAGTTAAAGGCCCCGAATTTACTTCTTTCCACAATATGTGTATTGTCTTTTAATGCTGTCGTCATATTTGTTGATATCTCGATTACGTTGTGGTCTGAGATAATGGTTGGGGTTATTTTTATATCAGCAATCAAGTTCGTGTTATTCGTGAATACCAGATCCAGACAGTTATTTTTTCTGGTATTTTCTGTTATCTCCTGTGTCAGCATAAACTCATTTGTGAGAGCCATCAACATTTTTGCTTGCTCCTGGTCTTCTCTTGCGCCCCCCTTGTCCTGGTGAATATATATATTCCTATCCACCTTTTTGTATTTTATAAATGGGAAGTTAAAGTCTCCGCAGATCATTATATTGGGGGATGGAGGGTTTATGGCCTTTATTAGCTTTCTGATGTCATCAATGGCCTCCGAGAATTTTTCGGTTGGGGTGCTTGGAGGTCTATAGATGACTATTACTATCAGGTTTAGTTTTTCTATTTTCACTGGTAGGAGTTCCACATAGCTGTTTGATTTATTTATTATCGTCTCTGTCATATGACCTTCCTGTACATATATAGCACAGCCACCTTTCCGTCTCGTCGTTCTATCCGCTCTTAGTAAGTTGAAGCCCTCTATATTTATCTCTTTCTTATCAATACAATGTTCGCAGTTTTCACAATTTCCTTGGCAATCTTTAAGATGAGTTTCTGTAAGGCATGCGATGTCCGCCCTTGTTTCGTCCATAAATCCATATATATATATATATATATATATATATATATATATATATATATGTGTGTGTGTGTGTGTGTGTATATATATATATATATATATATGTGATATATATATATATATATATATATATGCATATAACTGCAATGACCGCGCAGTATATAAATGAATAGAAACGACATAAGTGTTAAGGAACGTTTCTGCACACGAGGAGGAGAGATAACGAATAATGAAAAATGAGGCGAACCGCCCGGGAATCGAACCCAGGGCCTTCCAATTGCCGGTTGGACGCTCTACCATTATGCTACGGTCCTCACTCAATCACAAATCGAAATTCCCCCACTAGGGCAGAAACCAATGCCATGAGAGGGCACCCTCGCAAATCGTGAATATGCGCATATAACTGCAATGACCGCGCAGTATATAAATGAATAGAAACGACATAAGTGTTAAGGAACGTTTCTGCACACGAGGAGGAAAGATAACGAATAATGAAAAATGAGGCGAACCGCCCGGGAATCGAACCCAGGGCCTTCCAATTGCCGGTTGGACGCTCTACCATTATGCTACGGGCCTCACTCAATCACAAATCGAAATTCCCCCACATAGGGCAGAAACCAATGCCATGAGAGGGCACCCTCGCAAATCGTGAATATGCGCATATAACTGCAATGACCGCGCAGTATATAAATGAATAGAAACGACATAAGTGTTAAGGAACGTTTCTGCACACGAGGAGGAGAGATAACGAATAATGAAAAATGAGGCGAACCGCCCGGGAATATTATATATATATATATATATATATATATATATATATATATATATATATATATGGGAATGAACTCAGAATGGTTCCCTGAGGTTTTTTCTGATACACACAGACCGAGCATGGTAACAAAGAATTCTTCTAGGAAAATTAAATCCACTATAGTCCGAATAAGTAATGGTAAATGACAAATACTAAAGTTTTTTCTTTTTCATGATGCTAGCCCGACGTGGGCAACGGGTCACTCGCAAAGCGGTCCCAAAAATATAGCTTCCCTCACCAGCTATCTGCAAAGCAGATAGGATCCAGCTTTGGGACAGGATCTAAGGTTTAAAGCAGCCTAGCCCAACTGAATGCCCGGTTAGGTCAACTGAATGCCCGGTTGGGTCCCTTGACGATTGGTTAGGTTAAGTCGTGATATTTTCGTTAGTTTATGGCTTTCAACATCCACCCCGGCAACGCCGGGTCGTTCCGCTAGCATACAAACAGACAGGCTGACCGACTCTGTGTTGACATTCTTCATCCCATAAGAGGTTCCATGCCAAATTTGGTAGCTCTAGGAGTCTAGGTCAAACGATTTGCGCTTGCATAAAGGACAGACAAACAAACAAACAAACAGAAAGGCGAAAATATATAACAGATAAGATATCCCCCAAAACCCCTCATCCCCCTTTATGCAACTTGGGGGCTAACCCCCTCCCCCATTACCCCACCCCTTCCCATTACCCCCACCCCCCTCCCCACTTACCCCCACCTCTCTCTCCCACTTACCCCCAACCCCACCCTTCCCCCATTACTACCCGGGATAAATTTCACAAACTGACAAACAAACAGGCTAAACTACAGAAAAGAACGCAGCTATGAAAATTTTGAGCTTCACATTGTGTCAAGATTTCTGAATCTGATCAGATATCCCCCAAAACCCCCCTGACCAAATAATTGAACTCCCAATTACTGTCGGTTCAATTATTTGGTCAATAAAACTATAGAAAAGAATACAGTCATGAAAATCTTGAGCTTCACATTGTCGCCCGTAATACAAACAGACAAACAGACAGGCTGACCGACTCTGTGTTGATATTCTTCATCCCATAAGAGGTTCCCGTGCCAAATTTGGTAGCTCTAGGTCAAACGGTTTGCGCTTGCATAAAGGACAAACAAACAAACAGACAGGCGAAAATATATAATGATATATATATATATATATATATATATGATAACTAGAACTATTTATTTTTACTTTTATGAAGCTGTTATCATTAATTTTATTATTTCTCGTTTGTTTACGTGTATTATTGTTACTTCTTTATCAGCGGAGTCCTTTTTGTTCTTGTTTTTTAAATTTAATCTTTAGTTATATTGTTCATTACTGTGATCAACACTGTACCTTTTTATTTTATGGGATCTCTCTCCTGCCAATAAATATTATCATTGTCATTATCATTACTATATATATATATATATATATATATATATATATATATATATATATATATATACACACACACACACAGAGTATATATATATATATATATATATATACGAACAAAATATACAAGTGGTCAGAAGACAACATGACATTTAGCACCGAGAAATTTCAGATCTTGAGATATAGTAGAAATGAGGAACTTAAATAGATTGCATATTATACTCCAAATAGACAGGAAATTCAGAGAAGCACGAAAGCGATCGATTTAGGGGTTATAATGACTGATGATGCCAAATTCGAGACAAAATCAGATAGCGATAAACAAAGCAAAAAGAGCCGCGGGACAGGTACTAAAAACCTTTAAAAGAAGGGACAAGAAAATAATGATTTCCCTGCTGAAAACACTGATCATACCAAAACTTGAACACTGCTAAGTCTTGACGTTCCCATATAAAAAGGAAGGGATTAATAAACTAGAAGAAACTCAGACATTTCACAGCTAAGATTGATGGCTGCAAAGAAATCAACAACTGGGAAAGACTACGTAAACTAAATCTGTACTCCCTGGAAAGAAGAAGAGAGAAGTACACCATAATCTACATATGGAAATGATCGAAAAACTGGTACCAAACCTCAAACTAAACCCAATTACCATCCAAACAACGCTGGAAAATAGGAAAGACAGAATGTGTATAGTGTTCCCAAATTAAAGGCTTGAGACTAGAGGAAAATAGCATGGTTGTCAGGGGGCCAAGAGAGCAACTCGCTCCTCCACCAAGCCAGGCCTAGAGGCGGGGCCACTAGCTTGACCTTCGTGTGAAGATAAACCAATGCACGAAACATCAACGAGGTTATATATATATATATACACGCTTTAACTTTTGGTATAGCTTGCGCCCGAATTGTTCATTCTGACGAAGGTCAAACTTTTCACTCCACCTTAGACCTACAGCTTAGCATGGAATCCGAACCACACCCCACCAGCAGCCCAACGTCTTAACCACTAGGCCACCCATTTATGTATCAACCACTTTCTTTATTGTGTGGAAGGATGAACAGCTGGGTTTTGCTGCGCGCTGGCTGCCGTCACCGAGTCTCGAACCCGGGCCGATGGATTCATAGTCAGCGACGCTAACCACTACACCACCGAGGCGCATTACATATATATGATGGTATTGTTGGTGCGTGTACATTTTTATTTATTTTCTTCTATCCTTTTTCTAACATTAAGCTGTAGCTAGTTTTTATTATTACTTGTTTGAGTACGTGGCTTTTTATTTCTCCTTTCGTCATAATTTTTAAATTTTTAAATTTATTATTGTTTGATTTATCTTATCGTTTATTACCTTCGACAATATTGTACTATTTTATGAGATTTATAAAATTATATCGTGCCAATAAAGCTTATCGTTATCATTATTATTATTAGCCTTCGGATTTGCATGCATTTAAAAGTTGCAAAATATGCAACTAAAATGCTCGAAATATGCATTTAAATATCCTATTTTAAATAATCAATTAATAACCTTTCGAGTTAAATGTTATGATTTTTAAGGTATTTTTAGGATTGAAATAGATAATATATGCGTAAGAATTATTAATCTAGTAGTGCCCATTGGTAGAATTTCCTAGCAACAAAATTGTTTGTCAGTATTGCATCACTTTTGCTCGTATTTAAGTGATCTTCGGTACGAGTCATTGATATGACGCAATGCAAACGATTGCGTCATATCAATGACTCGTACCGAAGATCAAGTGAATACGAGAAAAAGTGATGTAATAATGACAAACAATTTTACCGGTAGGAAATTCTATCAATGGGCGGTGCTACTAAAGCGTGCGGTCTACAAAGATATTTACACTATACCGTACGGTCTACAGCATATTTACAAATTCAATTACATTAAAACAAACATTTAAAGGACAAATAAAACAAACAATTCATTCTATGGGATATAATGCCCGGTTAGGTTAATTGAATGCCCGGTAAGGTCAACTGTATGCCCTCGACGATTGGTTAGGTTAATTTGTGATATTTTCGTTAAAACTAACGAAAATATCACAACTTAACCTAACCAATTGTCAAGGGCATACAGTTGACCTAACCAGGCATTCAATTAACCTAACGGGTATTCAGTTGACCTAACCTGGCATTCAATTAACCTAACCGGGCATCCAATAATTTTATCGTAGGTTTCGATAGTATACACACACACACACACACACACACACACACTGTATGTATATATGCCCGGTTAGGTTAACTGAATACCCGGTTAGGTTCATTGAATGCCTGGTTAGGTCACCTGTACGCCCTTGACGATTGGTAAGGTTTAGTTGTGATATTTTCATTAAAACTAACGCAAATATCACGACTAAACCTAACCAATCGTCAAGGGCGTACAGTTGACCTAACCGGGCATTCAAATTTTATCCTATTTAAATAATGGTTCTCTATTTATTATATGTTTGAAATAAATAATAAATTTGTTGTTATTGTTTTCTTATCTTATTTTGGTTAATTTGCAGAGTTTAAACTTTGGGGAGGATATAGTTGAAAAGATCAACATTGGGGTTGTGATTGTTGAAAAGAGTATGTTGGTTGGGGGAAATAGTTTAAAAGATCCTGAAAATGTTTTTGATAGGCCCTTTGGACACTAAAGGGAGGAGTCCTTGTAATCTTAATATGTAACGTAGTGTTATAAGGTCAGCTGTAGTTCTGCCTATTAATTTGAAGTGGCTTTAAAAATCTTTGAAATCTGTGGCGCTGCTTGATTTATAAGCCAACTGTAAAATTGTTTCTGTTGCTCGAAAAATTTGAACCTCCTTGTTTCGCGCGAACTTGGTTTCAAGAGTTTAATGTTAGTCGGCAGAAAAGAACTGTGAAAATGTCTCTGAATTTAGTTATTGTTCACATGTCACAATTTTAACTTGTAAGTTTGCTGAATATTGCGTTTCCTCAGGGAATAATTTTATAGTTTTTGTGTTGAGCAAATATCTTGTGGTGATCTTGTTCCCCGAGAAACCTGTGGAGCTCGCGCAGGACTTTTGAAAACTTTGTGAAAATTTACTGTAATTGGCAGACTTTCTTTTCTGAAAAATCTACGGAACTAGCACAGAATATTTAAGACTAAATTTCCAAAATGTTTAAGTAAACTTATTTTACAAAGGAGTAAACAAAGGACACCAAACAGCAACAGACCGGCTGGTCCCTACGAGGCTGTCTGTTTAAGAAGGAAGGTTAAAAGATGTAAGAAAATTTAAAGGCAGGTGAAAGTTTTAAAACAAAGCAAAGAAAAGGGTTGAAAGGAAGGGATTTCAATGAAGTGCTATTTCTGGGGGTCATACATAAATAAAATCCCTCTGTATAAACCCTTTTGAGGTTTAAATTTTGTTTTTGAACAAAATTTGTAACTGTACATCTGTAAACTTCTTTTGAATTTAGGGCCCATTTTGAGTGAAACCAAATAAACTTTATACTAGGGAGTATGTTGTTTCCGTGCTACCTTGCAATAGGCCTCTCTTGTAAGCTGAAAATAATTAACACTGAAAGTTTGAAATATAAAGTTGGCTTCAAATAAGTCGAAAACTGCTTGTATAAAATTGAAAGGCCATCCGAGTGGATAGCCAGAGGCCCAGAGCCATTCTGAACGAACAAACCCCGCGCGGGCAATAAGTGCATACATTTTTCAAGCTTAAAAACAAAGTACATTTAAATAACTGAACGAAGGTAAATTCAAACGATTTTGGTTCCAATCTACACTATCTATTTACTACAAGGAAAATGGTTTTCAGTTTCAAATTAAATCAAAAATATAACAGCAAATGCTACGGCCGGAATTTAAAAACACGAGCAATATTTCAGAATTTTCTTAAAAAGCAACAACTAAAACTGTCACAAACATTCTTTTATAAATACAAAGCTAAAGACCATTTGGCATTCAAACAAGCTTAGTCAAAATTTCGAAGTTGAGGGGAAAAAAAGCCTTAAATTATTCAAAGGAATATAGCAAAAATGGACACGAAAACAGATTATGTATACACTATGTACTGAAAGGAGCGTGTCAAGCCCAAAATATTTTACAAGATTCTCTGCGAAATGAAGCTGTGCAATGGCTTTTATCGCCCAGCATTCTGGGTGGGATTAAATCAAATATGACTGCTCTAAGGTGGGATTTCCCTTTAATTGACCACTCATCAACTAACTAAATGTCTACTAACTTTTGGGTTTGCATAATTCATTCATCTCACGTGTTTAAGTGTGAAATTCACCCCATATCTATCTATATATATATATATATATATATATATATATATATATAATGTTATAATGTTATAATGTTTCAGACCAACAAAGACCTAGGATCCACTCATGGCTGGTCTACCTAACTGTGTTCGTAATCGTGTATTGTGTATGTCCTCCGTGGTGGCGGAGGGGACCTACAATTTTACGTGGGTTCCGAACCACAAGAACATAAGACACTTATTTAAAAACTGCCGGTAAATTGGCAACGACCAATTTTTACGAAACTAAATAATTATCAATTTAAAAATAATTAATTATCGGTTTAAAACTAAAGATAGAATCTCTCGGTCCAGAGGAGCAAGTCATAATAGACTACTATCCACAAATATGTTACATTCTATATCTATTTATAACGGACATGCAGATATATCAGATCCAAAGAATCCAGTCACGGTCCATATCGATTGCGGACCAAGTCAAAATTTACAACCATATACATTATCAATTTAAAAATAATTAATTATCGATTTAAAACTAAAGATAGAATCTCTCGATCCAGAGGATCAAGTCATAATAGACTACTATCCACAAATATGTTACACTCTATATCTATTATATAACGGACATGCAAATATATCAGATCCAAAGAATTCAGTCAATTTCATTACGGTATCCATCAAGTCACGGTTCATATCGATTGCGGACCAAGTCAAATTTACAACCATATACATTACAATATATACACTTACGAGGAAAAGTGTAGGTGTGGCTGTAAAGACTGTACAGTAATGTAGAAATGTGTGTGCACCCATTATGGGTCTCCCATTTAAAGGTGTTTGTGGGGCAAGTGAAGATCATGAGTTTTTCAATACCTCACAGTACTATGGGGGGCACCGCTCGGCAGAGGAATCTCTTTAAATGGGGTGTGTAAGGACAGAGAGTATCCCCTAACCCAAGACGCTGCCTCCCTATATCCCACAACACTTGTGTTGAGCTGTGGAATCTATCCCCACAAAGCCTTAATTTTACTACCTTAAACTATACCCTTTCTATCAACATGCGCGTCCAATCGATTCTTAAACATGTTTATAGACGTGCTACTAATTACTTCTACCGGCAAACTATTCCAGCTATTTACTATTCTATGCGTAATTTTACTACCTTAAACTCAAAGCTGGGCACAAACCGTTAATCCGTTAATCGTTAATTAACGAAGTTAACTTTTTCGTTAACGATTTAACTTTTAAGTTAACTTTGAAAATCATTATCGGACTAATTAACTTCCGTTACATTTAACTTCCGTTAACTCAGTCCGTTAACCAAAAAAATTCATAAATAAACGTTTAAAAGTTTCTATTATTTTCAAGTATGACAACACCAAGGTCGCCAGGGTGATGAAAAGCATGGAGGGTACAGTCGAGGAGGCCATGAAGCAGCAGTCCAACGAAGTGGGCAGCAACAGTGGAGGCAGCAACAACGAGGAGGAGGAGGAGGATGACTTCTTCAGTGCTGTCATCCAGACAAAAGAGAGCAGCAGAAGCCACAGGTCACTCAAGGGCAAGGCCCAGAACTTGGTCAAGACCTGGCTGGAGACCAACTCCAAGGACTTGCTGACAGATGCTGCCTCCTTGGGTGAGCAAGTGTTGGTGGACTTGTTCATCAAGTTCAACACAGCCATCCCCTCCAGTGCTGCAGTGGAGCGTTTGTTCTCTATGGGCAAGGACATCCTGAGGGCCAAGAGATCATCCCTGTCTGATGAAAACTTTGATATGCTAATTTTCATGAAGGGCAACATGCATCTCATGGACAAAATGGAGAACGAGAAGAAGAGGGAAAATTAAATTATATATATATTGTGTTTTTCATTTTTTTTATAATAAAAGTTAACGTTAACGGTTTATCGGTAACTTCCGTTACATGTTTAACGAATTAACGGATTAACGGTTAACGAAGTTAACTTTTTGGTTAACGGATTAGCGGTTAACGAAGTTAACTTTTTGGTTAACGGTGCCCACCACTGCTTAAACTATACCCTTTCTATCAACATGCGCGTCCAATCGATTCTTAAACATGTTTATAGACGTGCTACTAATTACTTCTACCGGCAAACTATTCCAGCTATTTACTATTCTATGCGTAAAAAAGTTTTTCGCAACTGCTGTCCCGAACCTTTTACTTGTCAACTTACACCCGTTATTTCTAGTCCTATTATATTGAGATATTTCGAAAAAGCTATCTCTATCTACGTTATCAAACCCATTCATAATTTTGAAAACCTGGATTAGATCACCCCTTAACCTCCTAGTCTCGAGTGTAGTCAATTTTAATTCTTTAAGCCTATCCTCGTACGACTTTGACCTAAGAGACGGAATCATCTTAGTTGCTCGTCTTTGAACTCTTTCGATTTTGTCTATATCTTTGCGCATATGCGGATTCCAAAATTGGACCGCGTACTCCAAATGGGGTCTAACTAATGATTTATAAAGAGGAACTATAATATCGCGCGATTTGTACTCAAAATTTCGAGCTATAAAACCTAACACTTTGTTCGCCTATATATATATATATATATATATATATAGAGAGAGAGAGAGAGAGAGAGAGAGAGAGAGAGAGCTTGCAAAATTAAAACTATGTCTGCGTTTTCGCACATAAAGTGTTTAGCCTTACTGACTCCCTGTCGAACAAGATCCTGTCTCATTTTTCTCATTATCTTCGTCATCCAAAAACGAACAATAAGGTTAGGATATTCTTTACTTCAACATACCATAACCAATAACAAAACCAATATATGTTTCTAGGTAACTAACTTGCGATAAGTCCTATTATGTTCATTTTTCTAGCAAACGAGGTTAGGTTACAAGGAGTTACAAGGAGTTACAAGGAAAAGAAGTACCTCAAAAGGCCTTGTGGCCCATACCGAGGAGGTACCAATGGCAACGGGTGCCAGGGAAAATTTTGTACACACTCAAATAGTGGGCAAGATTTGGTCTAAACTTTTCTTGAACTGATCCACAGAGGAACTGTTCACAACTTCCGAAGGTAACCTGTTCCATGTGTCACAGATCTTATACGTAAAGTAATTCCCACACACACTAGTCCTAAACCGTTTCAAATCCAACTTCCAACCATTGTTGCGAGTTGGGTTATCATTTAAACTAAACATACTTCTAAAATCGACATCGTTCAACCCGCGTAAGAGCTTGAAAACCTCGATCAGTTGACCGCGCAGCCTCCGAGTTTCAAGCGAAAACAAGTTCAGGGCGCGTAACCGTCGATTGTAGCCCATAAGCCTAACGGAAGGGATTAACTTTGTGGCCCTCGCCTGCACTCGCTCCAGCCTCTCAATATCTTTCCTGAGGGTGGGCGACCAGAACTGCACAGCATACTCCAGGTGCGGCCGAACAAAGGAATTGTACAGTGAGAGCACAATCTCCTTGTTCCGAAACTGAAATTGCCTCCTGATATAACCCAATAGTTTCTGGGCTTTCTTTTCCACCTCTACACACTGTTTCGTAAACTTAAGGTCGCTGCTAATTAGCACACCCAAGTCCTTTTCTAAATCAGTCACCTCGATATTACTACCCAACATTGAGTTGTCCGACTTGGGATTGGCGTAGCCAATGTGCATCACTTTGCATTTACCCAAGTTAAACGGCATTTGCCATTTTTCGGACCACTCTCCTATCCTACCTAGGTCCGCACGCAGTTCCTCGATCGCTTCGGGCGTCCCAACATTGGCCCCAAGCTTGGTATCATCAGCGAATTTGGCGATCCGACTGACGATGCCACCGTCGATATCATTTATGTAAATGATAAACAACAGTGGCCCCAAAACGGAACCTTGAGGAACCCCACTAGTGACCGAGGCCCAACCCGAACTAGCCCCTTTAATTACCACCCTCTGCCGCCTATTCCTCAGCCAGTTTTCAATCCACCTACCTATTTCCCCACCGATACCCAGCGCGCGCACTTTCGCCATTAGCCGGCGGTGAGGTACCTTATCAAAGGCTTTCTGAAAGTCGAGATAAAGTATATCAATCGCCCTACTCTTATCGTACTCACTCAACATGACGTGGAAAAACTCGAGCAAGTTGGTGAGACACGACCTATGCCGTCTAAACCCATGTTGGGAGTCCCCAAGCAGCTTGTAGGAATCCAAATGGTCAACGATCCTATCAGCTATTATCCCTTCTAATAATTTACCTACAACTGAAGTGAGACTAATGGGACGATAGTTCCCTGGACTTTCGTGATCCCCTTTCTTAAAGATAGGGGTCACGTTGGCTTCCCTCCAGTCACCAGGCACCTGGCCCATCTCCAACGATTTGTTGAAGACTGTAGCCAGGTGGGGAGCCACCTGGTCGCGCACTTCTCGCAACACTCTGGGGAGAAACTGGTCTGGCCCAGGAGCCTTAAACGCGCTCAGTTTGTCTATTCTATCGGCAACGACTGTCGCGGTACATCTAACACTATCCAGGCCAGCACCTTCGTGCCTCACGCCTGGATCGGGGATGACGCGGGTATCCTCCCTGGTGAACACTCCCGCAAAGTACTCATTAAGCACATTAGCGATGTCCGCGTCGGAGGTCCGCAGAACGCCGCTTCCGTCCTTTAATGCTTCTAATGGGCTTTCTACTATTAACATAACTGAAGAATTCCTTAGGGTTCCCCTTGCAGAGGCTTGCCACCCGTAGTTCTTCGTTACGTTTCGCTAGCCTAACCTTCGCCTTCACTTCCCTACACAGGCGGACATACGCTTCAGTGTTCTCGTGGGAACGATTGGCCTTCGCCCTCCTATACGCTACTTTCCTATTTCGGATAGCCGAAGCGATGTCACGATTGAACCACTTAGGCTGCGTTGAAGCAGGGGTGACCGGTTTTGAGGGTATGGCAGCAGACTGCAGCACCATAAACTCGTCCCGGAATGCACTCCACACTCCCTCAACATCGCCACCAACCTCTAACCCCATCTCTCCTACGCTATCCCTGAGGCTAACAAAGTTCGCCCGCCGGAGATCGAGCTTACTGCCTCTCGAGTTACTACGCTTCACCCGAGGGACGCACACACGGAACCTAATAAGACCGTGATCACTCCCGCCCAATGATTCGTCAACTGTGAGGCCAGTGACGAGGTTGTCTTCGGTCGTGAATACTAAGTCTAGAACGCTTTCGCCTCGTGTAGGCTCGTTGACCCACTGAGTAAGGAAGTTCTCATCAGCAAAGTCAACTAGCCTCCTCCCTTCAGCATCGGCAGTCCTGTTTTCCCACTTTATGCCGCGACAGTTGAAGTCTCCTAAAACTACACACACCCTATCCCCTAGCAGGCTACTGAGTTCGGTGTACAGGGCTGTATCCTCCTCGAGGAGGAGATGCGGAGGTCTGTACACCAAGATTAACCTATAGTTCGTCCCTCCCACGTTCAGATCGACGCCAAGCAGCTCCCGTTCCGACCGGAACTGGCAGTCAACCGGACTCAACGTGTCTCTGACGTATATTAGTACCCCACCCCCCTCCCCACGGGTGCGGTCTTTGCGAAACATTCTATACCCGGGAATTTCGAACTCCCCAACGTAGTCCCTACGATCAGTATGAATCCAGGACTCGGTGATAGCAACGATATCCTGGTATTCTGATGCTAAGAGCGCCCGTAGCTCGCAAAACTTGTTCCTGATCGACCTAGCATTAAAAGCATTGCACGGAGGGAGCCTCCCCTATTCTGACCGCCCCCTAGCACGACCCGTTTCCCGAACAGCCAGGGCTGTCGGGAGTTGAAGAGCCCCTCACTAACGAGGGGACAATCTCCGCAGGAGCCTGAGCCTCCTCCAACGTGGAAGGAGAGTCACTACCTGCTGTTGGAGGGGGACTAACTACTGGGGGAGGGGGACTACCTGCTGGGGGAGGGGGACTACCTGCTGGGGGAGGGGGACTACCTGCTGGGGGGAGGGGGACTAACTGTTGGGGGAGGGGGACTAACTGTTGGGGGAGGGGGACTAACTGCTGGGGGAGGGGGACTAACTGCTGGGGGAGTAGGTTTAACTGTTTGGGGAGCAGGATCAATTGCTGGTTTGGGGGGTTCCTAGTTTAAAAAGATTATACAAATTAATGTTCAGTAAATCACCATACTTCTTTTTTCCCTTCTGGTTAAAATGTATCCCGTCCGAACCAAAGTATTCCCCATTTCCGTAGAATGTAGGCCAAAAATCGACAAACTTTAGGCCTTTTTCTCCACACATGCGTTTAACTCTTTTATTTATGCTAATGGCTTTACTTAGAGTATAGTCACTAGCACGCATTCGAGGGAGAATTCCTACGACCATACCCATGTCTGTCCTATCCCTAACCTTGTCAGTTAGGTTCTTAAATTCTTTTATAATGGGCTCTGTCTGCCCTCCTGTCCCTCCCAGAAAAACGTCATTGCCACCAACATGGACAATGATAGGGCAACTCTTATTCTTGATACTAATTTTGCCGAATTCCCTATTAATTATCTGGCTTGTGGCAACCGGAAAACATCGGAGCTTTCTCTTGGTCGCCCGTCTTGCTCCGAAAAAGTCCCCTTGATTCCTTACCATAGAATCCCCAATTAAAAAGGATTCATCCTCCTCATCAGCAAGTAAGTGAAACTTATTTTTGATGGTAATGGGTTCCAAATCCTTATGTTTTGGTTTTGGTTTGGAGGGTCTTTTATTTTTTACCAATTTGAATTCTTGTTCCTCCGTTCTATTTTCCGGAATAGTCACCGTGTTTTCCAAGCGTGCCAGTCTAGGCCTGTTCAAAAATCAACTTTTTCTTATTTTCATAGGTTTCTGTACATTTTCCCATGCATTTTGACCTGAAAAAGCCGAAAATCACAACTATTTTGACCTAGGATGTTGGGAAGCATTGCCGCATGGAGCTTTAAATTTTCTGCCTTGAAATCGGCCAAAGCGCCAATTCCGAAGTCCCTTGAATTATGTTTTGCACTTTAACTTTTGATCTAAACAAGATAGAGCAACAAATTAGGTATCAAATGAAAGAGTATGAAATTAATAATAATAATAATAATAATAATAATAATAATAATAATAATAATAATAATAAATAATAATTAATAATAATAATAATAGTAATAATAATTATCTATCATTTTTCAGGAAACAACAGAAACTCAATCAGAATCTAGAAAACCATCTACAAGTTACAACTTCACAATGGCATTAAGCAAGGAGCTGAGGGAGCTCCGTGGGCGCACAGTTGATATCTCAGAACCTCCACGTACTGTCCACAGGCAGGTGTCAACTGGGTCATCTACCAGATCTCTCACTGAAACTTTCCTGGTTGGATACCCTTCAGCTTTTATCAGTGGTTCCCAGCTTCCCACCAACAGACAGGCGTTCCAGTATTTCCTTAATCTTCAGAATTTACCGGAAAATGCAGGGAGGCCCATGGTTCAAGACCTTGCATATGAAACAGTTGAATCTATCATCCCATTCTGGCAGATGGCTAGGATCAAGACAATGACCAAGTACAACGCAATGAAGCTCTTCATGAAACTACATGAGAAACATCGTGCTCTGGTGAAAAGCAAAGGAAGAGCAAGTAACCCTGGAGGAAAAAGAGGAGCATTTGTGCTGGAATTAGACAGCCTGTTCGATATAGGAGCTCCAGATGCAATCCAGGAAATACAGAACAACAGACTGTTATCCAGAGAGAAGAAAGATGAGGATATCAGGTTCTACGAATACCAAAAGACTGAGAGGAAAGGTCATATGTCTGGTCATGACAAGATTTTTGAGACAAGATCCCTGCAGCAAGCAGCGAGGAATGAAAGACTGCAGCATAGACAAGAACAAGGTAAAACTAATTACTTTGAACGTTACAAAAAGTTTTAAGTTTTACTCCATTGCGATATTTAGCATGTACTTAACAATTACTGTCTTAACATGTTGTACTATTTTACAGCTGCAGCAGAACAAGAGGCAGTTGTTCATGTGGATGACATTACCTGGGGTGACTCAACTGACAACGACGCTAACGCAGAGGACATGGATTACCATCAGCCTCGTCCTGGATGTTCTCACCATCAAGACACTGTGACTAGTGTGACTTTGACGTTTCCAAGGAAGGTCATGGAATGTGATGTCATCTGCAATACAGCTGATCGTCTTGGTTTATCAGACAATCAAGTTACTGCCATGGTTTCTGCCACCTTGAAAGCTGGAGGGGCTGATCTGGATAACTTCGTCATCTCAACCTCAACAACACGTCGCAACAGAATGCTGTCCAGGTATAATATCAGCCAGAGTCACATGTCCAAGTTTTGTGAAAACCCCCCACAGTACGCTGCCTTACACTGGGATGGAAAGTTGCTCAAAGATGTCTTGGGCAGTGAACCTGGAAGTACCTCAGAGACTTTAGCTGTGCTAGTGTCTGGTCCACCTTCATACACTGAAGGAAAGTTATTGGGAGTACCTGTCATCGACAATTCTTCTGGCACAGCTCAGGCTGAGGCTTCAATGGATTTACTGGAGACATGGGAACTTACGGATAATGTTACTGCCCTTGTTTTTGACACTACATCCAGTAACAGTGGAGTTCACAGAGGAGCTGCCAAACTGCTAGAGAAAATGCTGAACAAAAAGGTGTTTTATCTGGCCTGTCGACATCACATCCTGGAAATCCTAGTAGGAGCAGTTTGGGAGAAGCTGTTTGGGAAGGTGAAGGGGCCAGATAATTCCTGGTTTGAGCATCTGAAGGATGTTTGGACGGACTTGTCCAAGGAAAACCCAAAGATGCTGGCTATCAACAGCAAATGGCTGAAGGAAAAGAAGAAGAACAGGCGCCATTCATCAGGCCAGATGGATGGCCAGAAACCTGTACTCCATGAAAATGCTGATGTTTGCAGATCAACTTGAGTACGACGAAGACACTGTATCAAAGCTGGAAAGACTCAACACCTTCCTTGCGCTGTTCTACACTCCTGTATGGATGATGTCAATGTCTGCTGCAGATGCTCCCGTGAATGATCTAAGTCTAATCCAGGACATGTTGAAGTACAAGAAAACTGACCCAGAGCTTGCTGATGCAGTACTTAATAAGATGGAAAACCACAAATGGTACCTGACGCAGGAAGTCGTGCCATTTGCCCTGTTCAGCAGTAGATTGAGTGACACATTGAAGCACGACATTGCTGCCCAGTTACATGCCACTGAGAAACCAGACAGCTTCAGAACAGGAAAGCCTCTATTCCAGAGAGTCACAGCTAAGACCACCCTGGTTGATCTCATTGGCCCAGAATCACATTTCCTGCTGGACACACTGAACATTGGATCCGAGTGGCTTCTGGAACCTGTCACGTCTTGGCCACAGAATGAGGACTACAGAAAAGCGTTGGACTATGTTAAGAATCTGAAAGCGGTGAATGACATTGCTGAACGTGGTGTCAAGATGATGAGCGACTTTGCAAATGTCATAACAACAGATGCCAAGCAAAGGGACTATCTCCTTCAAGCTGTGGAGTTCAACAGACGCCGCTTTGACAGCTTCAAGAAACAAACTCTCAACAACTGACTGTGTAAATGTCATTATGAAATTAATCATCATGTAATGCTTTCACTTCTTGATCGATTAGACTTGTGACAAAATGTTAATCTCAAATTTGTGTCATGAATAAGGCGCCTTGTCTGCCTTGAGTGTGAGAAAACGAATTTTGTGATATTTCTGAAATCTTTGTATGTACCAATGTGCCATTTCTTGTTCCAAGACTATCATAATTGTATAAGTTAGAAAGAGGATTAAAAACACTTTAATTTGGTGCCTATTTTGTTGCTCTATCTTGTTTAGATAAAAAGTTATAGTGCAAAACATGATTCAAGGGACCCCGGAACTGGTGCTTTTGGCCGATTTCAAGGCAGAAAACTTAAAGCTCCATGCGGCAATGCTTTCCAACAACCTAGGTCAAAATGGTTGTGATTTTCGGCCTTTTCAGGTCAAAAAGCATGGGAAAAAGTACAGAAACCTATGAAAATAAGAAAAAGTTGATTTTTGAACAGGGCTAGGCCGTGCCACGCTTTGTTCTAGATGCTTAATCTTACAGTTTAAATCTGCTGGTGTGTTTTTAGTTTGATCTTGTCCACTGGGTTGGATTTCCAGTGCGACGACCCTAGCTTCAAGCTTTTTTACTAATTCCTTTAGCTCTTTAACTTCCTTTTCGTGGTTGTCTCTAAGTTTACAAAACAAACATACACTAAGGGATGTGATATCGCTGATACTACCTTCAGGGAAGTCAACGCACCAATGATTAACTTTACATTTAAAGCATTCTGCTTTCAATTTAGTTGGCCCTGCCATATTTTCTCTCTTTTTTTTTTCTGAATACTCTGAATAAGATAAAGCGTTCTAGCAATGAAAACTATCAAAAACGTTCTGACCAGTATATAAAAAAGGGGGGGGGGTGAATTCATCCCGCACGTAGACGCATCCACCTACTTGCAAGTGACGTTCATCCCTTCCAGAAGACTACACCTCTCGCTGCTGCCGCATCGACCAAAGGTCTCCCCAGGGCCGGACAATCCCAAACGTGTCGCAGCTACCAACTGACAAACACTCGCGACGCAGGCATCACGGATTTCCCGCCAGGAGCGACAGCGAGATGCAGCCCCTTACTAAGTCTTACTAGTCACTCGCAAGCGGCCAGACTCTTAGAATCCAGTGTTCAAGGGATATCCCACCAGACCCAGAGTCTACGCCCGAGACTTTACGCTGGCCTGGCAGCCAGCTAGGCAGTAAAGCTCTCTCACCTCAGAGCAGTACAGCCAAGCACCATCAATTGGTCACCAAAGAACGGTCGCAGGGGGCTGGTCAGGCCATTACGCATTAGGAATGGGCTTAACGGGGCACTAGCCACACTCCATTCATCGCGCCCCTACGCCTGGGACCCCTCCATCCCAGTCTCTCACAACCTACGAGCGTTAAATGGTGTTATTTATAAAGGTTCCAAAGCCTCTCTTCCCACGCATGAGGTAGCAGTAGGGTCCTAATAGTAAAAGAAGAGAAAAATACTTAATACTAAAGGAAAAGTTTTTTTTTTTTTTTTTTTCAGTCAGAGGAGAACATCCTTAATGTAAGCGAAAAGGACAGAGTAGGGATGGAATGGGGTCCTAGTAACCCACGGAACAGGATTGTACAACATACTTTACCCGCCCTCCTGAAAGAGAGAGAGTACCTAAAGGAAGTGGCAGCCAATTTCTCTAGAATCCCATGACTCGGGACCGGAGGGCTGTCACACCCCAAGTATAAAGTTTACAACATCCAAAAGAAATGTTATAACCTTTATACCCCCTGCGGTTAGGTTAGGTTAGGTAAGTGCAGGCAAAGTGTTCGTTTGCGACAAAAATTAACATGATATTTGGATTTATCGCACCTTAATTAGCTAGAAACCTATATTGTTTCCTTTGGGTGCTGTGATGTGTTGAAGTAAAGAATTACCTAAAAGTTATTATCTGATGCTGATTTCCATGATCAGTCTTGTACATTCTTTAGAGAACTAACATTATTAAAGATCAAAGATTTAATCATATTGGAGCATTTTATTTTCATTTATAACTCTAAGAACAAAATCATTAACTTACATTAGATAAATAAATACTCTTATTTTTAACTCGTCAAGAAATTCACTTGTATCAAACTGGAAATAGGTGTTATTTCCCTCAATTTAGATTGTCTTCCATCTCAAAAATTATCTATTTTCATCGGACTGAAACGATGGAATGATTTAAGTGCTGATATAAAAAATATTTCAAATTCGTTTAAGACAAAGTTGAAATCTCCATTAATAATATAATACTAATACAAAACTAGAATTAAATGTACATTACTGTATAACTTGTTCATTTCTCATGTTTAGCAATTCCTTGTACTGTATTGGTATCATATCTTCACTAATGACTGCCTGTATTTGTTTCAAATCTGTAATAATAACTTAAGATTAATATATATCCATATACTGTATTTCCACTATTACCGTAGTTCGTTTATGTATTAATCATAATTTAAACGTGACTTATACAGGGTGGTCCAGAAGTCCTGCCTCATTTTAGTGGATAATTGACAATGTTTAATTAAAGGAGATTTTCAAACTGTGATCCTTGCATTTCACTGCACAATCTAATGCAAGTACGTAAGCTGTTGTACACATTCGTAATGGTGTTTGCAGTAATGTTGTTGCATAGAGTAACTGATATTGTTCTTTAATTGTTGAAGCGTTCTTGGACGATTTTCGTACACTGTATTCTTGAGGTAACCGCACAAAAAGAAGTCGAGTGGAGTTAAGTCCGAGGAACGTGGTGGCTATTCAATCAGACCCCTTCTACCTATCCACCTATGAGGTATGTTCTCGTTCAACCAATTTCGAACATTTGTAACAAAATGTGGTGGAGCACCATCATACTAGAAGTAGAAGTTCATTGGTTTCAGCAAGCTTAAATTATCAAGGTATGGATTGATTATGTCCTGAAGCAGAGTCAAATAAGCGTTTCCAGTCACATTCCCATCGATGAATATTGGGCCTATGAAATCATGAATACTGCACCAGACGTTTAGTTTAGGATTCGTTTGGCAATGTCCTTTCAGATCGTTAGTATGGGTTACGCAAAGGACGTTCTACTGGTAATCTTCTTGCGTATCTCTGACTCCTGGTCGTCCCCCTCTCAAGATTTCGGTGAAACCTTTGCTATTGCGCTGGACATACCAAAGGCTTTTGATAGTTTGGCGCAAATCTTTAATTTCCAAACTGCCCTCCTTCGGTTTCTATCCTTCTATCTATGCCTTCATCTCTGATTTCCTTTCTGGCCGATCCATAGCTGCGGTTGTAAATGACCACTGTTCTTCTCCTAAAGATATTAATAGTGGTGTTCCTCAGGGTTCTGTCCTGTCACCCACTCTTTTCCTTTTATTTATCAATAGGCTATTAAGTCGCACTTCCTATCCTATCCACTCCTATGCCAATGATTCCACTCTACTTCTCCACCCGCTTCTCAAAGCGTCCTTCTCAACAGACATTCAATGCTTCGCGTGGGACGGTTATGGTACACCTGACCTCTGATCTCTCAACTATCTCTGATTGGGGTAGAGAAAAACTTTGTCTTTCAATGTCTCAAAAACTCGGTTTCTTCATCTGTCTTCTCGTTACAATCAATCTTCCACACGACTATCCCCTTTACCTTCAACATACAAACTCAATCTTTCCTCTTCTCTTAACATTCTTGGCGCTTCCTTTTTTCGTAATCTTTCTTGGAAAGATCACATATACTCTCTTATATTTCTAAAACAGCTTCTAAGAGGTTAGGTGCGCTGTACTGCCTCCGCAGTTTCTTCACCCTCACTCAGTTGCTGTCTCTGTACAGGGGTCTTGTCCGCCCCTGTATGTACGCTTTTCGTGTGTTGGGGGGCTCAACCCACACAACTGTACTTGACCGGGTAGAATTAATGTTGCAATTTTGCTTCACGCTCTCTTTACTATCGCTATTATAACGGACACTGTTCTTCTGAACTCTCTAACTGCATGTCTCCTCCTTTAAGGAGATCACGCAGTACCCGACTATCGACACCTTCTCATTCCTTTTCTGTCCAACTGTCTAACGCAACGGTTAATCTGTATTTTAAATTTTTCATCTACTCAACCTGTGAACTCTGGAACAATCTTCCTCAATCCATCTTTCCCCTTGTCTTTGACTTTTAAGCTTTCAAACGCAGTATCCAGGCACCTCGAAATCCTTGGCCCTTGATTTTGGCTCTCTTTTTCCTCTATAGGATTGGCATTTTTACGGGCCTTCGCCTTGGCCCCTCCTTCCTGCATAAAAAACATACAATTACGGTATATTGCGTTTAATTTTAAACAATTAATTAAATAAGTTTATGACGTATCAATATCGGTAAAAAGTATATACCGAATATATATATATATATATATACCGGGTGGGCCAAAAAAACTATTACCCAACTTTTGAAAAAAATAGTGGCTCACCCTGTAAATTGATCTTCCTGCTGAGACCGTATGTTGTACCCATACTTTTACTCTTTCAAACGCTGGCTTTGAATCTAGATTCAACGCCCCAGGAGTAGAGAGAGGTACAGGCTCACAACTGGAGGGAGGTATCAGAATATGGTGCTCAATTGAAAGGCGGTCAAAGTCAGCAACTGATATTTTCAGATGACAGTCAGTTTCTCCATAAATAATTAAGTTTCCTAATTTTTACACAAAATAATTAATTTATTTCATTTTTCATTTCAGACCATCATTCTGCTATAGTTGGTGAACAAGTTATAACATAATGAAATACTCTTTGGAAGATGAAGCATTGATATTGAACCTGCGTAAGGAGAAACACTGGGGTGCAAAACGAATGAAGAAAGAGTTTCCAAATAAACGATGAACGATACCTGGACTTCAGTATCTCATAAAGAAAATCGATATCACAGGGTCGACCAAACGAAAAGAAGGCAGTGGAAGGCCAAAAATATCATGTACTGAGGAAAATATTGACACGGTTTCATCCATGATATGCTGTCAAGAAGAACGGCCCAACACCCACAAGTCCGTTAGAGAAATTTAAAAAACTACTGGTATTTCTCGCTCTAGTGTTCATCGTATAGTAAAAGATGATCCGAGCCTTAAATGTTTTAAAAGAGTCGAAGTTCATAAGCTCTCTGCATCAAATAAGCGAGCAAGAGTTGAAAAATGTCGTGCTCTGTTAGATCGAGTCCCAGACATGGAAGTGTCGAAAATATGGTTCAGCGACGAGAAGACCTTTACGGTTGCTTCAACAATAAACGCACAAAATGACTGAATTTATGGAAGACAGGACAAAAATCTATCAGTCTAGATCGACTTTGCAGGGAACATCAGCATTTTTCACAAAAAGTCATGGTTTCCAACTTTATTTCAAAGTTAGGGAAGTCAGAGATTGTTTTTGTTAATCAAAATGCCAAAATCACTGCTGCTTATTACCATGAAAAAAATCCTTGATGTGGTACTGTCGTCGATAAGGGAGAAGTCAAGGTTGCAAGCGTGCATTGATAATGGAGGAGGGCACATTCCGCATGATCTTGGACTCAATTCGGTAACTGTATAGAAACAGAAAGTTTTTCTACCCGTGTCTGTATAACAGCGAATTACAAAATAATGGTTACAGTTAGCAAAAATCCAATTTCACCACGAGATAGACCATAAAATTCTATACAGGACGCATATATTGATTGTACAAATAACATTTGATAAAGGTAAAATTATATTTCATATATATATATATATATATATATATATATATATATATATATATATATATATATATATACACAAACTCAGAATGGTCCCCTGAGAAATTTATATGTTAAACACAGACCGTGCATGGAACAAGGAACTCTTCTGGGAAAATTAAATCCACTATAGTCCGAATAAGTAATGGTAAATGACAAATACCATGTCCCAAAGCTGGATCCTGTCTGCTTTGCAGATAGCTGGTGAGGGAAGCTATATTTATGGGATCTCTTTGCGAGAGACCCGTTGCCCACGTCGGGCTAGCATCATGAAAAAGAAAAACTATGGTATTTGTCATTTACCATTACTTATTCGGACTATAGTGGATTTAATTTTCCCAGAAGAGCTCCTTGTTCCATGCACGGTCTGTGTTTAACATATATATATATTCAGAAGGCATTCAGAATTCATTTTTATACCTATTACAGTTTCAATACCTATACCATTACCTGCTAAAATTTACATAATATATCTATTGTACATGAATTTAAAACAAAACAATAAAAATATTAATTATTACACAAAGTTTTGTTATTTGGATCGATTTTAATATTTAATTACTAATTAATTACATTTTGAGAATTAAAGTATAAGATGGCAGATCATGTAATAGGCTTATTTTTACTTTTTTTTTTATTTGAAAAGGAGGATACTTGTGGTTGATGGCTGATTACTCATCTTCACATAATTTATGAGTTTGCTTACATATTTCTACATTGTCCCACTTGGCTCACTCGCGGTATGCCACACCTACCGACCGACCTTGCGCACCAAGTTGGTTGGCCAAATACAAATAGAAATTGCATCTAACCACAGATTACAGTAATAACCAGATAGGTAATTAAATAAGGTTAAGTTTTGCCTAGCAACCAAACTTTCTTCGGAAACAGCTGGTTGCTAAGCAAAATAGTCTATAGTCTACACTCTACATGGAAGTAACGAATCTGGTTATTGTTAGTTTGTGAGTTTTTTTATCGTTTACATATTCATTTATCATTTATGCAACATGGTTCAGATATTTAATGTGAACGTGTTTCTTTCGCATAGTTATTTAAATGAAATTATCGAATCTGTGAACGTAGTAAAACTCCGACTATATCTCAGTAGAGAACTTTTTAAACGAGAAATACAATAATAGCAACCTGTCTTTTCCTAAACTTAAACATTTACAGTCTCCCAAACCACTTTGGCGGATTGGCAGCTAACCTAAAGTTATTACAACATAAATGAAAATAATAAGTTTTTTTTTAACATTCCAGGATACACAGCCTACCATTTGTGTGTAGTGGTATTAATAGGGGAGGAGGTGTAAGTATATTTGTAGACTCAAACTACAAGAGTAAAAGTATCAAAGAACTGACAAGCATAAACACTAGCAATTGAAATACTTGAGGGGTCGCGCGTCTTACGGTACCTAAGCGCCACCACAGGCGAAAACGTGTTTTTGATGGATATCACTATTTTCACCCTTCCTCTATCGCGTGGTTTGGGTTATAATGACCTTACGACACTAGAAGTATGGTTGAAAACCTTATGAAGCGAACTACTTTTTTCACCTCATTCTGTGCCAGAAATCGCACCCAAAGTTTGGCATAATAAGAAAATCCAAAAATTTAAAACAATATATATAAAATATAAAATATGAAAACCTATTCCAAAAACTCATCAACATCTTCATTAGCATACGTAGAACTCTAATTTAGCCAAAAATGAACGTTCTAGCTCAATTAATAACGGATACTATTGCCAGAATATTGCTGAACTTTGGAGGCGATTTGTGGCGAATTTTAATTTTGGCGCTTAGGTACCGTAAGACGCGGGACCCCTCACTTATTCATGACACCCATTATTCAATTTTACGTATTTACCAACCACCAACTGGTAACGTACCAAATTATATTAATAACAATTAATATCTGGGTGCGGCCCCCACTTGACTGCATCTCGGGTATAATTATATTAAATATTATTGATCACTTGCCTACATACATCATACTAATCACCCATTTCTCAGCAAAGGAAACTATAAACGTTGACTATAGATCTTACAGCTATAATAACAAATTAAAGTTCCTGACAGAAATAACAGCTTTCGACTGGATTAGAATAACCGAAAGTATGACACGAACAAAATTTCAAACATTCTCAAGCAAACTAATGAATATATTCACCATACTCTTTCCTCTTAAATCAAAAGTGCCAGCACTCATAGTGAGTATTAACGCGAGAATACTCCCTTTAAATTATGGAAAACTGATATTAATACCGAATAGACATACAAAAATTACTGTAACAGACTTAATGCTGCAGTCATTAAAAAAGGAAAAACAGATAATTATTGTTAAAAAATTGATGAACAAAAATCCAATCTAAACAGGCTATGGAACTCTCTGAAAGAGAGTTAATTAACATAAAGAAGGTTAAAACAAATCCTTTGTCCTCCCTCACACAAGGCGGAGATTCTTATAGTGACCTCAAAGACATAGCTAATTTATTAAATAATTTCTTTGCAAATATCGGCTCCAATACTGCAGCCTCGATCCCAATTACAGAACACTTATTACCGACAATACATGCCACAATCAAATCTAAACTAATTTTTCTTTGATTCATTCTTACCATACAATATTTCTCTAGCAATCAAAAATCTAAAAAATAAAGAATCTGACACCAATGCGATCCCGGTAAAAATATACAAATTAGTATCTGATGAAATTGCAATACCACTCAGTAAGCTAATATAATGAATGTATGCTAATAAACTTTTATTGAACCTGACAAAGTCATCTTGTATGATTATTACCACAAAACATATTAGTACAAACTGTCAAATATAAATTGGGAATATTAATCTTACCAGGGTGAATGAGATTAAAGTACTTGGCATTAATTTAAACGAAAAACTAAATTTCAAAAGTCACGTACAACATATCAAATCCAAAATATTAAGATTTCTCTTCATATTACTTAAACTGAAATAGACCCTTCCTCAAAACGCACTCCTTACCCTATATTATTTCTTCATCCATCCACATTTATTATATTGCATTACAGCATCGGGTAGCTCAAAGAAATATATAAAACATCCTTTGGAAGTAATTCCTAAAAAATGTCTGTGAGCTCTCTCGGATAATGGCAACAGACAAAGTCACACTTCCCCCATGTTTGAAGATCTAAATATTTTAAAACTAAATGACATACAAATCTAATTTTGCTGTCAATATATTTATTACATTACATTATTCTGCAGATACCAAAATTAATGAGTTGCAATTGGCCAGAGATTCTTTGCACTACTCTGCGACAGAGTTCGAGCTGGAAACAGTCGTACTGTATCAGCCAATAGGAGGTAGACTACTTTGTTAGTTGTTCCTTGCAAAATTGGCAGCTCTACTTTGAATGTTTTTTCATATCTAGTTGCTTTTTTTGTGGTGGGAGGGGGCATTATTCGTGGACTATTAATTTTAATCTTGGCCCGAAGACGGGCCTGTATATTGTACGGCGGTCCAAAACCGAAATGAATTTGAAACCCCCGCCTTAACCTAACTTAACCTGCAAGACACTTGCTGATAGAATATCTGATCGACAAAATGTCTCACTGCGTCAGTTTAAATTCATGCACGCTTGGGGCAGGGGCGTACTCAGGATTTGGTCAAGCGGGGGGGGGGGGGGGATCGTGTGAGCTACATATACATATACATGAGCTACACATACATACGAGTATGTATATGTTACGCCCAAACATCGAAATCGCTCAGTGAACGAAAAAAACAGCCACAAGCGTTGTGGATGCACCTAAGTGTCCACACACCGATGTTAGATATTTTTTCGCTTCATGGCCGTTCTCAAACAACCACAACGCGTTGTGGGCGATTCGGATATGACCACAACGGGTTGTGGACGATTTAAAAATTATTGAATGCCCGGTTAGGTTAATTGAATGCCCGGTTAGGTCAACTGTACGCCCTTGACGATTGGTTAGGTTAAGTTGTGATATTTTCGTTAAAACTAGCAAAAATATCACAGCTTAACCTAACCAATCGTCAAGGGCGTACAATTAACCTAACCGGGCACTCAGTTGACCTAACCTGGCATTCAATTAACCTAAGTTGGTTAATTTTTACATTTACGTCTCATTCTAAAGTTGCTTAAAATTAATCGAAACCTACGGGAAAATTATTGATAATAATTTTTTAAAGGACTTTATCTTTTTTCTAGTATATCTGCTTAACTTTGCTTTTTAATCGGTGAATACGTCGATAAATATACGTCGTGTTTATATCATTTCAATATACGTCGTTTTTAAATAGAGTTTGACGAAAGACATTGGTGTGTGGTCGTTTCAAATCGTCCACAACACGTTGTGGTCATATCCGAATCGTCCACAACGCGTTGCGGTTGTTTGAGAACGGCCATGAATTGAAAAAATATCTAACACTGGTGTGTGGTCACTTAGGTGCATCCACAACGCGTTGTGGCTGTTTTTTTCGCTCACTGAGCGATTTCGATGTTTGGGCGTAACATATATACATAAACATTTACTAGAGCCAATATTCATGTATTAACAAAGCCTTATTTACAGCAAGTGTAAAACTAAATTAGATAAATGGGCTCTTTTCCGTTCTACCCCAGCAACAAAAAATGAAATTATATATTATTTTCTACTGTTGTTTTACTTGCTGAATTCAATAATATATATCTTATTTTGGAGAAATTAATAACAAAAGAGTTACAGTCCGTTCATTTTATTTAAAAGTAGAGATTGCATTTAAGATTTCAATAAAAATGTCCTTTCCTTTTTGTCTTCTCCTCCACAGAAATTCACATAAATAAGAATCTATCATATTTCTAGATGTTCCCCAATGTCTCTCGTTCCTTTGTTTAGATAAATCAACTGTACGCCCTTGACGATTGGTTAGGTTAGGTCGTGATATTTTCGTTAGTTAGCCTAATAAGGTTAACTAAAGAAGGCTGGGGTAGAACGTTATTTCCTTAACTATGTTTATGAAATTCCATTTATCATCCATAACAATATCTACAAAAGAGAGAAAAAAATTAATAATTATAACCATAACTAATTAAAGCACGAATACTTTCTCCAAAATAAAATATATATTATTGAATTCAGCAAGTAAAACTACACTAGAAATTGTTGCTGGGGTAGAACGGAAAAGATCTGATAAATGAATAGATTTACCACACAATTTTCATGCGAAAAATACTGAGTCAAAAATGATAGTTACATTACTGTGTGTGTACAGACAGGATAGTATGAAAGCTTCGTTTGACTATTTTTGGGCTGGTTTTTAAGCATGATTTGGCGGGTTTTCAATTTTTTACCTTGTAATACTGGCCTGGGATTTCAGATTTAGTACTAATATTTTATATTAATGCACACAGAATAAATTCGTAATAATTTAAAATGTATTCTTACTATAAAGTATACAAACTAAAACAAAACCTGCTTATCTCTGTAACTGTATGTACAAACTTTAGTACATATTTATAGAGATAAGCACATCAATAGACACTGGTACAAGGCCTAAGTTGGGGGGGGCGCGACCGCCTCTGTCGCCCCCCCCTTTCAGTACGCCCCTGGCTTGGGCTAAAATCACTCCTGCGAAATGAATAGGGAAACAGTGATGACTTTGATGTTCGTAATTTGTGGCCTAATCATGGCCGTAACTACCTATGAGGTCACCGAGGTCCGGACCTCGGTAATTATTTCCTAAAAAAAAAAAAGAGACTGAACCGTTCTCCGTGTATGAAACGCATATTACCACTTTTCTTTGGAAAAGAGGGAGCGTCGAGCGTTTTGTGTTTTGTGTTTAGTGTATAGCTTGGGTTGTGTTTGTAGATGTCATTTTGGTCTGAATTTTGCTCGTCCCGCCGCGCTCGAAAAAAATCTGGACCTCACTAATTTCTAAACCCTAGTTACGGCCCTGGGCCTAATGCTGAGGTTTTTCTTCCCGAATGACGTTTTCACCATCCTTCTCGATCAAGGACGTTAAGTGAATCAACGAAGAAAGATAAAAGCTTTATTACGATAGCGAAGACACGAACAAACTGTTTTACCTTTATTTTTTCCACCGTTCTGAAAGCAAACATTATGAGCCGTCGTCGTTCTTGTCAATGTTTATATTTTTTAATGAAAGAATGCTTGTTTATGTTTCTAACCAATGATCTACAGATCTACAGAAGCTAAGGCTAACAAAGACCCTAAGATCCACTCTAAGGTTAGCCCGAGAGAAAGACGAGAGTAGGGGGTCAGACAAGTCAGACAAGTCAGAAAAATAGTCGAAGAGAATAGGAAAGGGGTGAAAGATGAAAAGAAGTAAAATAAGAACGCTTACAAACCATGCAAACACAGTCTTAACTCAAAGAAACACTGTCATGCCATGCAAACTACAGATATGCAAGTAAAGAGAGGATGAGAAAAGTATAACAAAAGGTGGGTTAGTTTACGCTACGAGCTACATCTAAGTTCGTGTTAGTCTAAATTTTTTTTTAATAATATAAATTTAACGCTGGCATATCACACGCTGGCATAGCTGGCATCAATCATCAACCGACTCAAAACTTGACTATCACCCCCAGAGCTCCTGTTGCTAACTGTTTTATTATTTTAAACGACGTTAATATTTTTAAAATGCCTATCTAAACGGTTTTTAAACATATTAACGCTGGTAGAGTTCACGACGGACTCAGGAAGATTATTCTATTTATCAATTACTTTAAACGTAAAAAGGTTTTTAGCAATGTTAGTAATGAAACGTCTGCCATGTAATTTAAATCCGTTATTACGAGTATTGTTATTATCGAAAATGAACAATTTGTCAAAATTTACGTTATCGATTTTATTCACGATTTTGAAAACTTCAATAAGCTCCCCCGTTAATCTCATAGTCTCGAGTGAATGCAAGTCGAACTCTGCAATCCTATCTTCGTAAAACTTGTTGCGAAGTGACGGAATTAGTTTCGTGGCGCGTCGATAAACCCTTTCCAACCTATCAATATCCTCACGCAAATATGGACACTAAAACTGAACGGCATATTCTAAGTGAGGCTTGACTAGGGACTTGTAAAGGGGCAATAAATATTCTTCGATTTAAATTCGAAATTACGCGCTGTGAAGCCTAACATCCTACATATTAGCTTTTGCGGAAGACCCCAGGCACTGGTTCCTAACTTTTAAATCCTTAGATACGCGTACACCTAAATCTACTTCCTCGTCAACGCTCATCGTGTACGTGTAATTATTGTTACCAGAACCTATATGCAAAACTTTACATTTGTCTACGTTAAATTGTATCTGCCACTTATCCGTCCACTCCATAATCCTATTTACATTGTCTTGGAGCCTATTTCTATCGTCCACGTTAAGAACTTTACCACCTAGTTTAGTATCGTCCGTTCAATAATGATCTCCATAACTTAACTTCTTTTTATTTTAGGCTGACATCCACATAATTTGTACAGAAGCCATTTTTTATTAATTTTATAAAAGAAAAATTGGTGACATTTTTAGCCTCTTTTTGTCCTCTTTATTTGTATCCACAATCTCAATGGATTCCATTTTTATTTTAAAATCGGCTCAGACATCAAAGGCCCAAACTTGACCTCACGCCTTCATTCCTCATCACCAAAAAAAAAGAAAAAAGTTTTTTTTTAATTTAAATCGAAAATCTTCTATTTTTGGACAAAATTTTTGGAGTACGTTTGAAATCTGGGACCTTTTCCAGTTTGTGTACCGTTTTTCATATAATATATTTTTGCTTTATAAGGCTAACTAACGAAAATATCATGACCTAACCTAACCAATCGTCAAGGGCGTACAGTTAACCTAACGATTGGTTAGGTTAGGTCGTGATATTTTCGTTAGTTAGCCTTATAAGCCTAACTAAAGAGATTGATATTATCACTCATTTTTGATCTGAAAAGAAGCAAAAATAAATTATATGAAAAACGGTACACAAACTGGAAAAGGTCCGAAATCTGAAACCAGTAAATATGAATCTTGGCGTAGTTTTATTCAGCTGTAAAAACCACTTGATATGAGACATCCTATAAAGGTTATTTTATTAATTTTATTCAGGAAAAGGCATCTAAGATACGCTCAAAGTTACGTGTAACTTTTTTCCAATTCAAATCGTACCATTCACGGACAGGCCAGATTAAGACATGGAATAATGGGGCTACAGCCCAGGGACCCACAGTAAAAAAGGGCCCCCAAAAATCAGAAGAGAAAAATTTTCTAACATTTTATTATAAATTCAGTATTGCCAAAACTGTCAAAAAAAGTAGTTACCTTCATTATGTCGCGTAGAAATTCGTGTTATTTAAGTTATTTCTTGGTACAACTATTACTGTGATGTCATTTTATACCAAAAGTAATTTTTTTTATTGAGGGGCAGAGGGCCCCAAACCTGCTTTAGCCCCTGGGCCCTGTAGAGGTTAATCCGGCTCTGTTCACGGACCTTACTGAAGTGAAACCAGTTGCTTGTTTTTACTTTGAGTTTCAGTTGATGCAATCATGAAACAATAAAATGTGAAAATTGCCAAAATAGGTTTACAAAGATGAAAGAATGAAACAAAACTGAAACTTTTCGAGCCCTCATTCGTTAACATCCGTTTTCGAAACTAGTCTTGAACACTGAAATGAGTGTACACGCACAGTGCTTACGGTAAATTGTTCCGTTTGCAGTGCAGCATCCACCCAAGCACCCAGGCTCATGTATGTCTGAGAAAACGAATCTTTACGCTCACTCCAAGCACACCTATCACAAATCTAGAATGCTCAATAATTTATGCGGGAGATAGGATGGGAGGTCATCCAAGACAGCTTATAAAATTCTAATATTTTTACTTTAATTCCAGCTCCACTACGAACCTAACCTATTCGGGGGTTTGTATCTCATTGACCCATTGCAAGGAGGGTAAATATTCAAGACTGAGAATAAATTAGAGATACTCTGTATACTGTCTCGGGACATGGATTTTTTTTTAAATTGGGGTTGTTTAACCTCCTTCGCAACATCTAAGGTCATATGACGGAGGGGACCTACAGCTTTACGTGGGATTCGAACCACGGGTCGCTACATAATCTGGGCGCGGAGGATGGTCTACCATCCAACTACTATCCAGACCCAGTGTCGCTTAACTTCGCTGATCTCCGGGAAGCGGTGTAAAATGAAGGATGTACTCGCATGACATCGATCGTGGGGTGAAGAGAGTGCATCCATTTAATAAGAGATCAAAAGCTATACTCGGGGTCTTGTTTTACATTCGTTTCTGAAACCATTTTCGGAATCGCATATGCCGATTCTCTCTCTCTCTCTCTCTCTCTCTCTCTCTCTAAAAGTGCGTAATGGAATTTGATTTCGATATACAATTAGTTTGATGCGTTTTGAAGTTGTCATTTAATGACCGTTTAATCCCTATATACTCAGAGTTAAAAAGTTTTTCTGTGTTTATATATATATATATATATGTGTGTGTGTGTGTATGTGTATATATACTTATTTATTTATTTATTACAGCTATACTGTACAAACAATGTACATGGCCTTCATCCCACAAGAATAAATTTTAGGTGGAAAGTTAAAATCTACTTCGCTACAGTGAACAAACTGGACACGTCATTCTCTCCTAAGGGACTCATTTTATCGTGAAGCGTAAAAAAAAAAAAATATCAATCAGGTCAGTTCATGGAAACATTCACCATGACAAGCTGATGTTGAGAAACAGTAGAGTATGTTTAATAGATAGCACAAACAATACTAATAATAATTGCGCTTTCGTCCAAACTGTTTCGCGAGCAATTTTGGGGAATCGCGTCGCGGTCGCTGCAGTATGCGGGGCTCCCATTCCGGAACTCGAGTCGTCACGACCGAAGTTGTCAGTCGTGAGTCGCGAGACGATCCTGCGTGAGGACGGCTTTAACGGTTCTGGTCCAGTAAGATATTTTTCGGCTATCCGTAAAACTGCTCAAACGATTTTTTTCATTCATTCATAAATTAGTTTTCTTTCCATAATGATTGAACGTTGACAGTACTGTACTTGTATGTAAAGAAGTTAAATAAATTAGGAAAGTATCGGAATCCCACAGTTACCAATGTTACTGAAAAAATAACATTTTAACAACCATAATTTAAAATGAATGATGTATATGCAAATATTGAGCTCTACAACTTTAATGAATGAAAGATATAGCATAATTTACATAAAAACTTTGGTAAGAAAAATAATGTGTGTATATACAGTATATAATATATATATATATATATATATATATATATATATATATATATATATATATATATATATATATATATATATACACATACACCAACAGGGGCGTCGATTGCTTTAAAATAGTGGGGGCGACACTTCGCCTTCAAACAGTGAACCAAACAATACTCTGAGTAGCTGTTGCGTGTAATATATCAATGTCGTAATTTACCATTTAGCCGTTTTTTGTATTTTTTTCACCATGTTGAAAAAAACAACAATTGTATTTAATCATTTTATGTCTTTCTTTATTTAAACATTTTCTTTTGCAGAAATAAGAAACGCAATACAAACTATTTATAATATTTAACCTTTCATATAACATAATATCACACATATGTTTAACCGAAATAAATCTTTTATGACCCGTAGACAACAGAGGTCAATGGACATAAACTGATAACAAAATATGTTCGTGATATATAAAACAAATAAACTGCACTTTGATCACACTTTGATATTGAAAATGATACGTAACAAAACCGTTTATTTAACATACTTCCATTTCGTGTACTTAATGACTAAGAACATACAAAATGCTACGAGCAATTATTAAAATGCAAATTGACTGCTAAATTCCACGATAAATATACGCTGGTGTTTATGACAATAATTTATAATATTGCTATTACATTTGAATATGCATATAATACGACGTATAACGTCTTATTAGGTGCCATTATTAGTTAGCATTTATAGCAATTCATCCACGAAAGTGGGAGGGACAACTGGCAGGTTGTCCCCCCTCCCCCCGTTCGTAAAAAGTAGGGGGTACATGTCCCCTGCGTCCCCCACGCAATCGACGCCCATGCACACCAATATATATCCAAAATACTTCTACAGCTATGCGAAAAGGAAAACAAAAACGCGCGCTACTATCGGGCCCTTAAGGAAAGGAAATAATGAACTATCAGACGAGCTAAAAGAAATATCTGAAACATTGAGAGCCCAGTATGAATCGGTATTCAGTACCCCAAAAAGTGACAAAGCGATACCTGACATAGATGCATTCTTCAAAGAAAATTGCAAGGAGAATGTATAACAGACTTTGATTTTACCTCAGAAGATGTATCGAGAGCTATAGGACAAATGAAATCACATTCAGCTGCAGGTCTGACAAATGGAATGCACTATTAATTAAAACCTATATAAATAAAATAGCTACACCTTTATAAGGGATATGAAGAAGATCCCTAGACACTGGGGAAATACCGAGCATCTTGAAAAGAGCAAACATTGTCCCTATATATAAGGAGGGGGATAGATCTCAAGCAAAGAACTATAGACCAGCGTCATTGACGTCCCACCTCACCAAAATATTTGAAAGAAAAGTCAAAAAGAAAATCTATGACTTCTTGGAGACACTGGAAAGATTCAATGAAAATTAGCACGGATTACATTCAGGAAGATCATGCCTATCACAACTTATAGAGCATTATAACAATATCCTAGATGCACTTGAAGGCAATGAAAACTATGATGTCATATACACAGATTTTGCTAAAGCTTTCGACAAATGCGATCATGATATAATAGCACATAAAATGAAACATATGGGAATAACGGGCAAAGTGGGAAAATGAATCTACAACATCCCCAGAGAACTATTACAGGTCGTCATAATTCAAAGTGTATCATCATCAGAATCAGAAGTACGCAGCTCAGTACCACAAGGGACGGTGCTGGCCGCACTCCTGTTCATTATTATGCTAACAGACATAGACAGTGGAGTAAACAGCAACAGTATAGTAACAGCCTTTGCGTACGATACAAAGATCAGCAGAAAAATCAGAGATGCAAATGAAGTGGAGGCCTTGCAGAGGGACACGAACAAAATATAGAAATGGTCAGAAGACAACAATATGACATTTAACACCGAGAAATTTCAGCTCTTGAGATATGGTAGAAATGAGGAACTTAAACAGACTGCATATTATGCTCCAGATAGACAGGAAATTCAGAGAAGCACGAAAGTGGTCGATTTGGGGGTAATAATGACCAATGATGCCAAATTCGAAACACAAAATCAGATAACAATAAACAAAGCAAAAAGAGTCGCGGGACAGGTACTAAGAACGTTCAAAAGGAGGGACAAGACAGTAATGATTTCCCTGCTGAGAACACTGATCATACTAAAACTTGAATACTGCTCAGTTTTGACGTCCCCATATACAAAGGAAGAAATTAATAAACTAGAAACGCAGAGACATTTCACAGCCAAGATTGACGGCTGCAAAGAACTCAACTACTGAGAAAGACTACGTAAACTAAATCTGTACTCCCTGGAAAGAAGAAGAGAGAAGTACACCATAATCTACATATGGAAAATGATCGAAAAACTGATACCAAACCTCAAACTAAACCCAATTACCATCCGAACAACGCTGAAGAATAGGAAATGAAGAATGTGTAGTGTTCCCAAATTAAAGACCCGACAAGGGACCTCCTCAACACTGAAGGAAAATAGCTTGGTTGTCAGGGGGCCAAAACTTTTTAACCAGCTTCCAAAGGACCTCAGAAACGCTACAGGGGTCAAAGTTGAAGTCTTCAAGAGAAGACTAGATACCTGGCTTAGGACGGTACCAGATGAGCCGGGTGTACCTGGCTATATGCGGTGGAGAGCGCAAGAGAGCAACTCGCTCCTCCACCAAGCCAGGATTAGAGGCGGGGCCACCAGTTTGACCTTCGTGTGAAGAGAGATCGAGGCACGGAACCCAAACGAGGTTAACGAGGTGTATATATATATATATATATATATACACTGGTCCACAAAGGAAAAGTAAACGGTTTTGTTACGTGAAATGACCTTTTCAAAGGCTTTTTATGAATAAATCCAATAATAATGGGTTAAGGTAAAAAGTCATCTTCCATATACATTATTGGAACATAGAAAAAAATACTAATTCCTGACATTTAGTACCAAATAAAACTACTAAAACGCTTCAAAATGGCATACATTTTAAAACGCCAAAAAAATAACTTTACAAAGAAGTTAAAATCTCTACAAATAAAGTTATTATAAAAAGATTTAATTCAACAAAAGCAGCGAAATATTTCTATTTCACGTGAAAATAAGGTCGACATTATTTTGTTTATTTATTAAATTAATAAGCAATTTATCTACCAATCTTTTATATTATTGAAATTACATTCTTTATTGACGGTAATACGAGTAGATTGAAGGACGTGAATCTTTCAATGGAGTTACGGGTAAGTATAAAGATACGGATCGCGTCATTTCATTTTACAAAACTACGGTAATTTATCATTATTTTTCAATGTTAGGCTGACATATGTCCAGTTGTCTTTATTGCTACAAAGTGCAAATCCTTCACAAATATTGTTTTCAATCTAATTCTTTGGATTGAATTTGAAAGAGCAGAGAAAAAAACAACAAAATAGACAACAAAATAGACTTTGAGCAAATAACCAAATATTATGATATTGAATGTTTGATTTTTTTAAATTTTGGTAAATAAATTGCTTTATATATTATTACGCATTTGAACCACTGTATATACATTACAGGGTGTCCCATAAGTCCGGTCTCATAGGAGAATTTATTTTAAATTAAATTTACAAAAATAATATATTAGAACTAAGACAAATGTTAAAATTGATGCCTTGTTTCGAGACTTTTTTGTTGTAAGTTGAATAACACGCAATGGCTAAGATGAAAGTAAGTTACGCGCGCTGGTGAGGAAAAGGCCTCCGAATAGAAACGGATTAACATCTGGTAATGGAGAAAGGATCATGTTCATTGTTATAATTTATAATTTAACAGTTATAATATATAATTTAACTAAAGCAATTCTTTGATAAATAGTGTGAATTTATCAATTCTACTGATAGTTTAAAAATACGAGTAGGGCCTACAAAGAGTTTTGAGTTAAAATAAAGTTTATCCGTAAATTGATAATCTTAAAAATACGCATTTATCACCGTAAATATACCTCTAACGTAGCTCACTTTTTAGACATACAAACTACTTCTACTACTAATCCTGAGTTCGAATTCCGATAATGCTGGTAATAAAAATACGGGAGTTAGCGCAGTGGCCCGCTTTAATTGGCTTGAGCCCCGTACCAGTTTTTGGTCTTCCTAAATCATTATTATTATTATTATTATTATTATTATTAAAAAAACAAATAACTTTAACTTAAGCAAAACTATTTCGCCTTTTCACCTTTTCATGGCCGAAGTTTGATTCAATTTCACATGGTCGACCCAATCACCTCTTCAATACGAGTAAAACTGCGCGCATAATTTTCCCCAACACGATATCACAATCGCACCTGACGCCTTCTTTTCATCTTGCACCTTTCCCTCATCTTCATCTATGGAAATTTTTGTTTACTGTTTCCTTCATTGATTTCTCGATTTTATATATTAGTGGTGGACCGGATATCCGCATCCGCATCATTTTTAACATCCGCATTTCTAACTGGGGATGTTATGTGGATATTACCTCTAATAAATTATGCAATTTACAATTAAATTAGCTTATAAAGTAGCTTACAAGGCCCAGTCATGCACATTTCATGTAAAGTATTAATTATTAATGAACAAACAAATATATAAACCTGAAAATATAAATATTTGGTAACAGAAAATTGAATGAAACTTTTCATTGAATTTTCTGTGGCTGAAACTCGAGAAAGTTATTATTTTTATCATAATGAAAACATTAATATTAATTTTAATTCTTATGCATTGCCTGCCACAATAGTAATATCACGAAATTTGAAAAATTATGTCATATATTCATAATTCTATATTATATTGATAGATTAACTAAATATCCGCATCCACGGATATTGAAATTAAAGATTCGTATCCGCAGATGTTGAAAAACTGACATCCGGTCCACCACTATTATATATATATATATTTTAACTGCAAACAACACACAGTATAATTAATGTAAAGAACGACGCTTGTATAGAAGAACGTTCCGCACAAGATGAGGAGGGAGAACGAACAAATGAAAAATGAGGTAACCACCCGGGAATCGAACCTGGGATCTTCCGATTGCCAGTCAGATATGCTATCCACTACACCATGGGCCTCGATTATCAGAAGTCGTAATTCTCCTACATACGAGCAGAAACCGGGGTACTTGTGGGTTATCTGTCGCCACTTTAATATTTTTTTTATTTATTTATTTTTATATATTAAGAGAAGAGGATTCTTTATACTGTACGGCATTGACGATTGGTTAGGTTAAGTCGTGCTAGTTTGGTTAAATAAAAAACTTTTTAATATTTTTTTTATTTAGTTATTTTTATATATTAAGAGAAGAGGATTCTTTATACTGTACGGCATTGACGATTGGTTAGGTTAAGTCGTGCTAGTTTGGTTAAATAAAACGGTATTTAACCAAACTAGCACGACTTAACCTAACCAATCGTCAATGCCGTACAGTATAAAGAATCCTCTTCTCTTAATATATAAAAATAAATAAATAAAAAAAATATTAAAAAGTGGCGACAGATAACCCACAAGTACCGAAACCGGCAATCGGAAGATCCCGGGTTCGATTCCCGGGTGGTTACCTCATTTTTCATTTGTTCGTTCTCCCTCCTCATCTTGTGCGGAACGTTCTTCAATACAAGCGTCGTTCTTCACATTAATATTATATATATATATATATATATATATAATTTACAGGTTGATATGCATTCTTGTTCATTGTTCCTTAAATAAAAATTGCAAACGCTTTGAAAACATTGTAACAAATTTTATTGCTATTTGTTCAATAAATAAAGGTTTGTTTTTCGTAACTTTACCTTTCTGAACGCTCATAAAAGGTCTACCTTCGCTCGTGGCGGAATGAAGTCAGGTTTTTATTCTTATTTGTGTACTGAACGATCGCTCTATCATACACGTAATGGTTGGCAGAACTAGTTCTATATCTATACAACAAATTTTCGGTCGGAAGCTTCCCCGGAAGACTGCCTTCCTGGCCGCTCCCCGGGGTTAGGTCAAAGACTCCAACTCCACTATACAGCTTTGGATACAGCTGGGAAAAATCGCTTAAAATGGTGCAACAAATCAATTAATTTTAATTTTATCGTTTCTTTAATTTGTCAATATTTTGTACCATAATTTGGCTTCTTTGAAATTATCTATTTCATCACAATTGTAAATATGGTCCGACAATTTGGCAAAATCAGCGTGATTCATGTTTTTCATATTCTCGGAATGTAACTGCAATAGGGCAAAATGAGGCAATTAATAAATCCAAATAGGGAATAAAAACTGCGAGACGATAATAGTATTTCCTTCGGTGGTCTCAACTGCGTAAATACCAGTTCTCCTGAATTAATTTATCGTTAAAATACATTTGATCACATTGAAATAATTTTAATTTATAATTTAAAGTAGGCCTACATTGAAATAAGTTCTAAGATAAATAATTTGAAAAATGATTTTCAACTCAAAAGAGAAATAATTTTGGAAAGGACATTATATGATACATTCTTTTAGGGTGGAAGAGTTTACGCTAAATTAAAAAAAAATTCTGTACTTTTTAAAACACAATACCGCTTTATAAATTGAGGAATATATCCAAAATCGTTTTGAGAAAATAATTCTAATGTTGAAAACCGCGAGCAAATACATTTATCCAAATGATGAACAACCTATTTCAAAATGGAAATACTCTCAACTAAAAGCTCTTTACCCACAAAGCCTTACTCTTTACCCACAAAGCCTTAAACTATGAATATATAAGCAAGTTGCGTGTGAGTCTGTCTGTCTGTCCGTAAACTTTTGGGTCTCTAAAAAGAGCTTCATTAATTGGTTGGTTGGTTGGGTGGTTTTTAAAAATTTTACTAATATTTGTGACGGTAGAACTGCCTGCGAACTTTGTTACATATGGCCGGTCAAACCACTGGCCAGATTTAGATGAGACTTGGGGATAAGGGTAACTGAGGCCGAGGAAGAACATAGGCTATGTGGCGTTGGCCTCCGAGGTCATCTGAGACCGCTGGATGCCTTTGTGTTCCGGATTGGTTGAAAGATAGTGACACCATAGACACGTCATAAAATGGGCGGAGCTCTAGCGCGTGCTTTTCACGCGATGCCTTTACGATTCAGCAAACAAAATTTTAAGTTTTTTAATTAGACAAAAATTTGAATTTTTAAAAATCTCCATATATATATATATATATACACTTTCTGTCTGTCTATCTGTCTGTGTCACGCTAAAACACGGAAACGACTCCTCGAGAGGCAAAATTATTAGGTAAAAGTTGCTTAAAATTAATCGAAACTACGAGAAAATTATTGAATGCGCGGTTAGGTCAACTGTACGCCCTTGACGGTTGGTTAGGTTAAGTCGTGATATTTTCGTTAGTTTTAACAAAAATATCATGACTTAACCTAACCAATCATCAAGGGCGTACAGTTGACCTAACCTGGCATTCAATTAACCTAACCGGGCGTTCAACTTCCACTTGGGCAACGCCGGGTCGCTCCGCTAGTAGGATAATATTAGAAGGGAAAAAAGTTGAGGGAATGATTTTGGATTTGGTCAGGTTAGGTTGGTTAACAATGGACAGTAATTGGGGGCCTACGGTCCCCCAGTTACTGGAGGATATGACGAAAAGTAAAAAATTATTTGAGTAATTAAAATGTAATACAATCAGCCCACCCCAAGCAAGTGCTGGGCATAACAGCTAGTATACACTATATATATATATATATAAGTCGTAATTCTCCTACATACGCGCAGAAACCAATGCCCCGAGGGGGGCACCTCTCGCATGCCGCACCTTTATATACATTTCAACTGCAAAGAACACGCAGTATAATTAACGTAAAGAACGACGCTTGTATAGGAGAACATTCCGCGCAATATGAGGAGGGAGAACGAACAAATGAACAAATGAGGTAACCACCCGGGAATCGAACCCGGGATCTTCCGAATGCTGGTCAGATATGATAACCACTACTGCGCGTATGTAGGAGAATTACGACTTCTGATCGGGTGAGGACCATGGTGTAGTGGTTATCATATCTGACCGGCAATCGGAAGATCCCGGGTTCGATTCCCGGGTGGTTACCTCATTTTTTCATTTGTTCGTTCTCCCTCCTCATCTTGCGCGGAATGTTCTCCTATACAAGCGTCGTTCTTTACGTTATATATATATATAATATATATATATACAGGGTGTCCCATAAGTCCGGTCTCATAGGAATATTTATTTTAACTTAAATTTACAAAAGTAATACAGTAATCACCTACAAAAGCGGAGGAAGAGAGAGTTAAATTGATTTTCTCCTATGCAGAAGGAACCATCTAGGAGAGGTGAAAAATTGTAAGGTGATAAAAGGAGAAAGTGTATCAGCCCAACACCGGCTTGTAGTTCTGGATTGCGAGGTTAAGGGTACTAAGAGAGGGAAACAACAAGGAATGACAAAAATTAAATGGTGGAAATTGAAAGATGAACATCTGAAAACTCAGTTTAAAGAACGTGTGATGAGCGAGATAATACCTAAGGAAAATGCAAATGAATGGTGGGAGGAAAATAGTAAAATCATTAGACGTGTAGGGGAGGAACTCCTTGGAAAAACATCTGGGAAGGGAGCTCCTCAAGATAAAGAGTCGTGGTGGTGGAATCAGGAAGTGCAGGAGAAAGTAAAGAAGAAAAAAGAAGCGAAGAAAAAGTCGGATTCATCGGGCAGCGAAGAGGATAAAGTGGCAACAAAAACAGCCAACAAGGAAGCGAAGAAGGCAGTCGCACAGGCAAAGGCGAGCGTATTAAATGAAATTTATGAAGAGTTGGAAACATCGGTGGGAGAGAAAAAGATATATGGGCTGGCGAAAAGGAGGAATAGAGCGACTAAAGACCTAACACAAATAAAACAGATTAAAGATGGAGAAGGACGTGTACTGAGCGATGAGACTGAAATAAAGAATAGGTGGAAAGTGTATTTTGAAAAACTGTTAAACGAGGAAAACGAGAGAAGAGTTTTTTGGAGAAGGGACTGCGAATGAGAGGGGATACACCAGGGATTAGTAGGGAAAAGGTGAAGAGAGCCTTAAAGAAGATGAAGAGTGGAAAGGCGACAGGACCGGATGAAATACCAGGAGAAGTGTGGAAAAGCTTGGGGGAGGACGGAGGAAATGTCTTGTGGGATCTACTGAGGAAGGTTTACGATCAGGGAAAGATGCCAGACGCGTGGAGGGACAGTGTAATCATACCAATATACAAAGAAAAGGGTGACATCCAAGATTGTGGAAACTATCGTGGTATAAAGCTGTTGTCACACACAATGAAAATATGGGAAAGAGTTATAGAAAAGAGAATAAGATATGAAACAGAGATTGGTGAACAGCAGTTTGGTTTTATGCCTGGAAGAGGGACAACTGATGCCATCTTTATTGTTCGACAAATGTTGGAAAAGTTTGGGGAAAAACAGGAAAAGCTACACCTGGTTTTTATAGACCTTGAAAAGGCATATGACAGGGTACCAAGAGAGGAGGTGTGGAGGTGCATGAGGGAAAAGGATGTGTCGGAGAAGTATGTAAGGTTAGTGAAGGATATGTACGAAGGAGCAAGGACGCAAGTAAGAACATGCGTTGGACTGACGGAAAAATTTACTGTGAAAGTGGGATTACATCAAGGCTCGTCTCTAAGTCCGTACATCTTCGACCTAATAATGGATGTATTGGGCAGGGTTTCATCGTACCAGCCCCTTGGGACATGTTATTTGCAGATGATATAGCCCTCACAGACACCACCAGAGAAGGAGTAGAGCAGAAATTGGAACGATGGAGAAGGGCGATGGAGGATAGAGGGCTTAAGATCAGTCGAAAGAAGACGGAGTATATGGTTTTTAATGGAGAAGAGGGAATCGGGGATGTAACACTACTCGGCGAGAAGCTTAAAAGGGTAAACCCTTTTAAATATTTAAGTTCCCATATGGCATCAGACGGTACGCTCGACTCTGAAATTAACCATAGAATCCAAGCAGGATGGAGAAATTGGAAGAATGCTTCGGGTGTGTTATGTGACAAAAAGATCAGCGCAAGAGTGAAGGGAAAGGTGTATAAAACGGTGGTGAGACCCGCGATGTTGTACGGAGCGGAGGCCTGGCCCATCAAAAAGGCCCAGGAGAAGAAGTTGGAGGTAGCAGAAATGAGGATGTTGAGATGGATGTGTGGAGTTACGAGGTTGGATAGGATTAGAAATGAAAGGATTAGAGGAACGACTAAAGTGATGGAAATATCAAAGAAAGTTCAAGAGAGAAGGCTACAATGGTACGGCCATGTGATGAGAAGGGAGGAAAATTATGTAGGGAAGAGGGTTATGGACATGGAGGTGGAGGGGAGAAGGAGGAGAGGCAGGCCAAGAAGAAGATGGAGAGATTGTGTGGAGGGAGGTTTCAGGGAAAAGGGTTTGGTTGGGGACGAATATGAGGACCGGGGCGAATGGAGGCGGATGGTCAGAAATAGCGACCCCGTATAGAGACGGGAAAAGCTACAGAAGAAGAAGAAGAATACAGTAGAACTAAAACAAATGTTCAAATTTAACTCCGAGGAGAGTATGTATTTTTCTGTGTTTAACAAACGTTCAATCTCAACTGACGGAAAGAGATCTCTTTGTTAGTTTTCTTAAAATAATAATAATAAATTCCTTTGTGTTTCTCAACCATGTAAGAGGGTCTTCAAGTCTTCCCAACTGTGACAAGTTTATATAGTTATTATCTCTTTCCGGGATATGGAAAGATTTCAGCTTTTTTTTAGCTTTTGAGGTTTTCTCTATAGAAATTGCTAATAAATTTTCTCTTTCAGTATGAACTTTTATGGACAAATTAAAATCTTCGGTGCATTCCAACGGATTAGGCTAAGTTTAAGTATGTTATGTTATTGATTTAGTCATGTTAAGTTAGGTTAGCTTATGCCTCGTTTTGTTTATGCGCTAGATGGGTTAGGTTAAGGGAAGAGCCAAGGTCTACTTATACCTAGTCAGGCCATACTTGTATAAAATTTGTGGCTCTTCTGGGAATTTGAGGGAAAGGCCAGCGAATCCACAAATTTACAAAAATATCTCGAGTATCAAAATTTCGAGCTTCACATCGAAAACCAATGAGACCAAGTTTGTGAAGCTGCACTCAGAATCTAAGTAGCTCTTCAGTTTAAAGTAAATGCTAAGGTCTCACTGACTTAAAAATCTATGTTCAAATTCGTTTGTATATCATTATATGCGAGCATGGACCGACTAGATCAGGGGTCTGAAACAGGCGTCCCATGAACACTTCTGATGTGGTCCGTACAAAATTGAACGAACGACGAGCGATTCTCAAATTGAGGGCGTCATATTCACGCCATCTTTTTCGTGTTGCATATGTTTTCAGTTTTTAGTTTTGAAGCACTTTGTACCTGCTCAGGGGTGGATCTAGCCCCTAAAACTGACCGTCATCCGGGAGTGGGGGTGGGGACACGAAAGTGATGGCTGTTGGGCCCCAATTTCTTTTTTTTTAATTATATATTTTTAAAATTGTTCTTTATTACTCTGTTGCTCTCTTATTTCCGTTGTTGATCTGTGAGTAACTTACAGTATATTATTGTTATCAAAATTAATTTATCAAATTGGATACCCGAGTGATAACTTGCAATATATTTATGTTTACTTTATTCCTCCTTTATTTATTTTTTAATATATGAGAATACAAACACACATCACCGTACGTTACCATTTTATTAAAACGATCCAAAATACATTATGTTTGCTCGTATAATAAAATAACTATGTTATTGATGTTAAGTTAATTTATCAGAGAGGATACCTGATGTTGAGATTAACTCTCAATAAATTTATTTTATTAATTCTTTTTATTTTTTTCCATACAGGAGAATACTTATGGTACACATCACAATATATTACCGTTTTATTAAAAAAACAATTCAAAATATTTACATTAATTTTGCCTGTGCAATAAAAGTACTATATATTGCACAGTTCGGGAGTCATACCCTTTAACTGTTATGTATAACTGTTTTGTATATCGAAATTTTAGTACTCTCCAAATTCTGACCGTCTTCTGGAAGACGGTGGAAGACGGTATGGATCCGCCACTGCTGCTTTTCCATGGCACTTGGCGGTAAATATTGCTGGATCATTAGGCAATTGTGGTACATTTAAATGGATCACATTTTTAAGGTAAATGTGTGTGTCGTAACAATGTGCCGGTCAGATGGCTATTCATTCCTTCGAAAACACTGAACAAACACTATCTTAGTACAGTTCGTGTTGCGTCTGTAAAAAACTGTTCTATAAATCCTTCAACCTTTCAAAATGTACAACTATGGCTAAAAGAGCTCTGAAACATCCGTTCTTCTGGTTCTGTGAACACGTAACAAACACCCAAAGGAATAAAATATACTGTATACTTAGTGTTCTAAGATTTATGGAGCAAAAAATAAAATACAAAACGCCAAGCCTTTGGACTGCATCAACATGCAGAAAGCCTCGTAATAGTCACTGTCAAAGCCAATTTCAGAAGTACTTAATGAGGCTGTTAAGAATGCTGAAGACACAACAGTGTTTATGCGAACAAACATGGTTGTCGCATCATACTTTGTATTTAAGAAAATCACTACAAACTGAAGACCAATGTTAAGTGCATTGTCACTTGTTAACCCTGAGGTTGGACACTGGTTTCAAACAAAGTTTACGCTCACTCACCGACATTCTCATTCGATTCCGTGCTCAAGAATGGGAAAGTGAGAAAGTGAGAATTTCAAACAAGGCATTTTCAACTCGGTCTATTCCTAATTCAATAATTCATGTCATTCTCATTCTCATCCACGGCCTTTCCCACTTTGGTCCGGGTTAAGTTTCGATTGGTTAGGTTAGGTTTTGATTGGTTAGGATACGATAAAGTATTTTCTGATTGGTTAGGATACAATAAGGTGGGTTCTGATTGGTTAGTTTTGATTGGTTAGGTTAATGTTAGGTTAGGTTCTGGTTGGCCAAAATAAGTTAGGTTAGGAAATATTAAACAGTCCCACTCAACGCCGTTTGCCGCGAGTGGGAATGTAGAGATATTGTTTTCCAAATCAAAAAACACTTTTCTCAAATGTGGATTGTTTTACTTTTGTACATTCTCATTTCTGGACCACGAATGCGAATGGGAATGCCATTGAGTGTGCAGTAATCTTCAAACAAGAGAGGCAAATGCTCACTATCTTTCTGCAAGAAACTCGGCTGATTGGTTAGAAGCATACGGTACAACAGCGAAAGACTCAGCTGCTCAAAAACTGAAGAATTCTCACACCACATTCAAGAAATTTGCATACATGGCTGATGAATGCACCCATGCAAATGGGGGTCAAGTATTAAGTCATTGCGTATGTTATCTTTATGTTAGTGTTGTGGTAGGCCATTCGATGCATTTCTAAATGTTCAGATTATAAAAGACAACGTCTGCATCTATGACAACCCACATCTTAGAAGAGCCCCAAACAGATGATTGTTCGTACATTTGAGGGAGCTGCAAACTTCTCTGGAAGACAAGCTTCGCTAAGAAAAAAGTGTAATCTCTCCTATACACAGTGCAGAGGTCATCTATTCCATCTAGCACTAGTACGAGCTGCAGAACCTTGAAAGGGCATTAAAATATCATAAATTTAATATTTTCGTTATACTCTTTTTTCAAAAAGAGTCGAAAACGATTGAACTTTATCGGAGAGAAAAATATGTAGAAGATGCTCTGGGACTGATGTTCAAGTTAGTCCAACCTGGGAAAACCCGCTGCCTTTCTCATGAGTGAAAATTGGCTACTGCAACCGTTATTACTGGCTTTGGAAAGTATCTACTAAGATGGGACGGATCTAAGTAGTGAGACTAGTGGACTACTTTTGCTATTACGCTCGGAGAAGACGGTTGTCAGTCTCTCTCTCGTAAGTCTACTCAGTGGAGGAGCGTAGTTCTCCCGGGCCATGGGACAAGCTTTCTTCGCGGGTCCCCTCTTTGGCCCCTAGATGTCAATAACAAAAAACAAAACAAAACATCTTTATTGCGGGTCATTCACAATCCATAGCCATTTAACCTACTGTAACATACGTATGAAAAAACTATCTAGGGCAATGGGTTGATTGCCTGATACCCTCATCCGTTGGAAATTTCCAGCAGATTTCAGTGGAGAGTTAAACAACAAAAGCCCTATGTTTTTTCGTTAGAGAGTTATGAATATGTAGGTCTTTAAAGGACCTTTTTATATTTAATTGATTACGGTAATTTTAGCGTCGGGATTTTAGATGCCTATATTAGAATGAAAATAAATTGCCTCACCTTATTTTTGCTGGGTCTTAGTTTGCTTCGATGTAGGGCGTTACAATCATTTTCGGTGTAGGGCCGCCACGATGGAGTTACGCGACGAATTAACTTGAGGTAATTAATATAGGCAGTCACAATATAAACACTTTAAGGTGTAGGCCTACCCTTTTTCTTTATATTTATTAAGTTTATTATAAGGAATTCACTCAGAACTTGAGGGAAGACAAAAGCACATCTTCCCTGTTTAAAGCGTTCGCTGCACATAAACAGCCCCGAGGCCACTCCTTTAATATATCTTCATATTTTAGTATAAATTGCTGATTTGGCAAAGGTTGTTGACTCTTTCTCTCTTGTATTTTACATGAGTTAGCAAATGGAAAATTTTGTTCACGTGAAATAAATGTTTCTCGTGGTTATGCAGACCCGACGCCTACATACGGGTTCTATGTATGTATGGCAATCATCTCATTCCCATTAGGCTATGTCGCCAATCCCGAGCCAATTTTGTATAGATATTTAATTCAATTAATTAATAATTTATATTTAATTATGAAATAAAGGTATCACATACGATACCATGTTGTAAGCGCGTATAGTTTTTCCATATACTGGGGGGGGCCGGAGAAAAATTTGTATGTTATAGATCAAATTTTTTGACAAACTGTGTAAAACATGTAAAAAATGGATCAAAAGAATGAAGTAGAAATTTAGGAAGAGAGAGGTTACTCAAGACCTATTTAAATATGAAAGTTCAAGAGGCCAACTTCTCAAGTTTAGTTAAAGTTATGTCAATCAGTTTGACTCCCTTTAGGTATAGGAAATTTATGGAATTAAAGTAAAGTTATTAAATATTTTAACTTTGCTCAATTTGTGTAAGGTTTATAAGTCACCAGTCTTAATTTTTTCTTGTAAAAGTTTTCTGGCTTTCAAAGCAGTCTTTCTTTGAGGCCTGTCTGGTTTAATCTGAGTTACATCAGGTACATTGAGAGATTCCTCCCCAATAGTATCCTGATCCATCCTTTGGGGTAATGGTTCTAATTTAGCCCCACACTCCAAAGGATATAGTAATGTGATATCTCTGGTGGTTTCACCAGTTGCTGTTTTCAGTTTTACAACCCTGGTAACTTCGTCTTCACCAGTTTTGAGTTCCAAGACCTTTCCCATTGACCATTGTTGTCTTGGTGTCTTGTCATGTATCAACACAATGTCTCCAATTTTGACTGAATCATTCCAATTTTGTTTTGTTAATTGTTTATGTCTTTCTCTAAGACTTGTTAAGTATTCTTCTCTCCATTTTGTTATAAATTGAGTTTTGATTTGTGTCAAATGTTGGTATTTTGTGTTGAGTTCTTTGTGTCCTATTTCCCAATCTGGATCCTCTGTACTGTTATGTTCAGATTCTGGTAACATGTTTACTGTTTCTCCCTTAATTAGGTGGTTAGGTGTGAGAGGTTCTGGCTCATTAATACCATCTCCCACATAAGTTAATGGTCTGTTGTTGACAACATTTTCAATTTCTGACAGAATAGTCATGAGTTCAAAAAGTTGTAGATGTTTGGTCCCAATAGTCTTTTTAAGGCAGTTCTTTACAGTCTGTATGTTTCTTTCCCAAATGGAACCATACCATGGTGTATTAACAGGAATGTACTTCCAGGTTATATTGTGTTTGATTAAATGAGTTTGTACTGTTTCACTGTCACAAATCTGATGAATAATTCTTTCACCAGATTTGAAGTATGTGGCATTGTCTGACCATATAGTTTTGGGTACAGAATTGTGTGCACAAAATCGTCTGAAAGCAGCAATAAAAGCTTCTGCTGTCAGATCTTCTACTATGTCTAGACATATGGCACGTGTGGCAGCACAGGTGAAGAGTACAATGTACACTTTGTATTCCTTTGAATCCATTTTATCTCCAAAACTCACATTTACCGCTCCAGTGTAGTCAATACCCGTGGTTTCAAATGGCCGAGTAAATGTTACTCGTTCCACGGGTAGGTCTGGAGGGCTTGGGGTCTTAAAGGGTCGTGAATGGATACGTTTACAAGGAATGCATGTGTTTAAAATTTTCTTTGTTTCAGTTCTACCCTTTGGTAGCCAGTAAGTTTTTCTCAGCTCCGTCAGGGTTTGTGGGACCCCCATGTGGTGTATTTTGTTGTGGGTATCCCTGATGATGAGATTTGTGAAGTGATTTCTCCTTGGAAGAAGAATTGGGTGCTTAGAGTTGTAAGTCAAAGTTGACTTGTTAAGCCTTCCTTTACACCTTATCAGACCCTCTGTATCCAGGTACAGATTTAGATCCATGACAAGTGAAGGAATTCCTTTGTTTAATGTGTTACTGGACCTAAGATACTTCAACTCCTTGTCAAATTCTGAAGCTTGTATCTGTTTGAGCCAGTGTTTTGTTGCAGTTTCTGTTAAGTTAGAAAAGGCCTTCTGAGGACAGTGTTTGAGAAGGTAGCTATTGACAAACTTGCAGCAATAGACTGTAATTCTCAAGAGTTTGTTGAGGTCTGAATAATGTTTATAGTCAAATATAGGTTTGTCCTCAGTGATCTTTTCAGTTGTCGTAGAGTTGAGTGTGAGGTTAACTACTTTGGCTGGCCAAAGATCCTCACATGTTAGCCATTCGGGCCCTTCATACCAGATTTTATTTGTTTTCAACAGTTTGTAAGAGAGCCCTCTTGTCAAAAAGTCTGCAGGATTCTCTTTTGTTTTTATGTACCTAAATTTGATACCAAGGTTTGTGTTTGCAGTTTTGATTTCTGTTAGTCTGTTTTTCACAAATATGTTTTTGCAAGAAGTTGTATCTGTGTTGGTCACCCATGTTAGACAAATTTGACTGTCTGTCCATAAGTAAATGTTTGTTATGTCAACTTCTTTATACACTTGTGAAAGAAAGTCTGCTGTTTTAACTCCCAATGAGACAGCTAATAATTCAAGTTGTGGTACAGTTTTCTTTTGGTTTAAGGGTGCCACTTTTGACTTTGAATAAACCAAGTTACTTTCATTTTCACTTGTTAAATAGGCACAACACCCTAAGCTTGTGTGCTGGCATCTGTAAAAATGTGTAGTGTTTGCGATTTCAATCTGTAGCCAGCACATCTTGGTACGTAGATGTCTTGAACTTTGTTCAAGTCTGTGGCTAATTTTTTCCAATGAAGTTGGTCTTCCACTGAAAGTGGTTCATCCCAATCAATTTTCTTTTTCCATAAGTCTTGCAAAAGGATTTTGGATCTTATGGTTGCTGGTAAATATAATCCAATGGGGTCAAAAATTTTGGATGATTCTGAAAGCACTTGTCTTTTGTATTGGCATTTGGATTTAAGTTATAACTCTTTGTGCAAAGAGTGTCATCGTGTTCGGAATTCTGTTTTAAAAACCAAAGCATTCCAAGTGTTTTTGTGTAATTGTTTGGTTCAATGTTCCCATTGTTGTCTTTTGTTATTTGTTCATTTAATTTGGGAGAATTAGAAACCCTCTCTCAATCCAAAATTTCCTTGCTTCATTATGGGTTGTGACATTTGGTAAATTTCAAGCAATTCCTCTTCAGTTACAGTGGAACCAATGAGGTTATCCACATAAAAGTTTTGTTTTAAAAACTGAACTGTTAAGTCCTCTTGAAATAAGTTTAGGTGGTTTTTAATTGTTAAAGCAAGAATACTTGGAGAGCAATTTGCTCCAAAAATAATTACTTTAAATCTGTAGGTTTTGAAACCTTTGTTAAGGTCATGTGGATCATTCAACCACAAAAACCTGAGATGATTTTTATCATACTCAAGCTTCAAATTTATACAGAGGAATGCTTTTTCTATGTCACTTTGTACTGCATAATTGTCTAAACGGAAGCAAAGGAGAATTTTTACAAGATCTGAGACAAGGTTTGGGCCTTCCATGAGACAATCATTTAAACTAACAGAATTTGTGTCTTTTAAACTACAGTTGTATACTACTCTTAGTTTAGTTGTGGATGAGTCTTCTCTGTAAACTCCCCTGTGTGTTAAATAATGACAACCTCGTTTTTTAAAGGGTTCATCAGTAACTTCTTCAATGAAGCCCCTTTCTATTTGTTCCTTGAATACGTTGTTGTATTGTTCTAAAAGATTGTCATTTTTTAGTTTTCTGTAATTTTTATACAGATGTGCCTTAGCTACTTTCAAATTGTCCATTATTTCTGGACAAGGTGTTTTCCAAGGCAGCTCCACATAGTATTGATTGTCTCTGTGTTGTAATCAGAGCTGGGCAATAAATACATTGAATGTATTTAAATACTAAATACTAAATACATGGGAGAAATGTATTTAAATACTAAATACTAAATACATTTTACGAATGTATTTAGATACTAAATACAAAATACATCAATTGCATTTAAATACATTTGTAAATACATTTTAAATACATTTTAAATACATACAAATTTTAACATATGCATTCACTAATTCATGTTTTGATAAATTTCTACTTTTGGGGACACGGTGAATTTCGAAATAAATACACCACTCGATAGATCAGACGATTTTAAAAGCTTTTTCATCAATGAATTTTCCATCGCAAATTGGATTGATTGCAACGAGTTAGTTACACAGGCCCACTTAAGGCAGAGCCGTTTTGTACGATTATTCGGTCAATTTCAAGATATTTTTTGATGTCTAAAAAAACACTTACCTTCAGATGAATGTACAGATTCGTTGTAGCATTGCTTGCAGCAGAGACTTCGTGTTTACACAGCAAGCAGGTGCACTTTACCTTATTACCGTCTTTAGATTTAATTTTAAAGTATTTTCCATCAAACAGAGGGTGCACTAAATTGTTATCTGCAGATAACTGTTTGATTCACTGGATTTGCTTGTTGAAGCCATGACACGCACACGATAAAGAAATCAACCGCTTTCGACTAAGAGTGGCACACAACTGATTGAACTGACACGTTGAAACATGAACCATGCTGTACTACACTGTCGACGCGTCGTACTGTGCTAGTACAGAACGTGTATTAAACCAGTAAAAGTATTTACATTTTTATATTTTGAGTATTTAAATACATTGTATTTAAATACTCATTAAAGTATTTAAATACTATATTTAAATACATGAAAAACAATGTATTTATAAATACAGTTCTAAATACACAAATGTATTTAGATACGTATTTAAATACAAATGTATTTAAATACTGCCCAGCTCTGGTTGTAATGTATCCTTAAATTGTTCTGTCATCAATTGGTCTTCATGTGTAATAGTACTGTCCTTTATGCCAACTGATTCTAATAGTCACAACTGCTGTAACCCTTCATCCAATGTGGAATCATTTTCATTCAAATGATGTGGGATTATGACAGTGTTTTTGTAGTTCGAGTTTGTCACATAGTCAGAAATTTGTGACTGTGGTGATTTTGTTTTGCATGAATTTTGTTCATGTTCTGTGTTTTCTGTGTCAGTAGTAAGATGGTATTTAGTTATGTCACCCAAAGGAGCAATACCTGTGGGAGTCTGTATGGCTATTCCATCTCCAATTTTAATGATGCCTCTATGGACCAGATGAAGATAGTCAGCCCCATGAGCATATGTATATCATCATCTACATCTGCATTAAGGGTTTTATCAGCTATCGTGTATTTGTTTTGAAGTTGTAGCAAAGCTTGTTTTAACCCAGCTATTTGTATTTTTTCTTGTTCTACTTTGTCCACACAACAACCTTAAGGGTTTCAAATGTTCCATCAAGAGTTAAAGTTATATTTGCAGTTTTAAAACTGGCTTGTACTGGGTTTTTATTGATAAATGATGAAATAGAGAGATCTTCATTTCCTTGTTGGTTCTGAAGTCCCAATTTTTCTATCAGTTGTTTGGTTACAAATGTTTGTTGTGAGCAGGTATCTAAAAGACACCTAACCTGTACTATTTGCCCCCTTTTGTTTTGGATTTCCAAGGTTGTGGTTGGTAAAAGAATTTTTGAATTGTGGTTAATGCTAGATGAACTGATATGCCCATTCATAGCATTTTGAGTTTGTTTCTGTTTGTTTTGGTTTGATTTGGGTGTTTTTCATAATGTTTGTCAGTTTTTCCAATGTCTGTGTGTGTATTACACATAGGGGTAACATGGTCAAAACTGTTGCAAAACTTACAATTGTATTTCAAATTTAATTTGCAGTTTTGCTTTTGGTGCCCTGATCCAGTGCATTTTTTGCATAAGTTTAGTTGTTCACAACGTTTTGACCTTGCTGTAAAGTCTTTGTATTTGGGACAATTTGTAGAATAATGTTCACTGCTAAAACAAAATTTGCATGGTGTGGGATTATACTCAAAAGTAGCTACATTAAAGTTTTGCAGAGTAGGAGTCTTTGAGTCTTTTTCTGTCACTTTATTTTCTGCAAATTGAGTTTTGCGGTTGTGTTTTTGTGTAACTGGTAAGTGTTGAAATCTTTTGTTAGGTTTTTGGTTTTCTGCATTGTTGGTTTTTTCTTGTGCTGTGTTAAATTTTGGGAGTGTATAACTTGATTTGTAAAGTGCAAGTACAGTTGGGAAATCTTCTCTTAGCTTATTAAGGCTAGGGTATATGTCAGTTGTCCTCTGATGAAATATCTCTTTGACTTTAGAAGGGAGCTTTTCAAAAACAACAGCTTGAATGATCCAAGCTGTTTCTGCAATGTTTAAATCATTGTTTTTAAGTTGTCCCATGAGACATTCAAACTCACAGTAAAAGTCAAAGAGGTCACCATAGTTGTCTTTTGGGGTTCGCATGTTCATTACTTTAAGAGCCAAATCATGTATAATTTCATCCTTATTCATGTAATTTCTGTTAAGTAATTCTATTGCTCAGAATAAGAAGTACCTATGGCTGGTAGTGATTCCACTAATCTTAAGGTTGGGCCTTTCAGATAGTTCACTAAATAACTAAATTTATCAACATCTGTAATATAGTTTTTATTACCTATAAGGCTATGAAATTTTTCAATAAAAGATTGAAATTTGGCTCTGTCACCCTCAAAAGTGGGTACTGCAAGTGTAGGCAATTTTGATTTTAGTTCATTGCCCTCAGCCACATTGGGAGGGCTAAATGAAGCATTTCTAATAGCTTCTAAGAAGCTTTCATTTGTGTCTTGTTTTTTGCACTCATCAAGTTGGTTTTGAATTTCAGAAATATAGTTGTTAATTTTTGTAATGTAATTTTCATTGTCAAGTAGGATGGTAGTATACTCATCATCTGTTAGTCCAATTGTGTCATCAATTTCTGTAATTATGTCCTCATCTAGTGTGAGAATTTCTTGTTTGTAACGAGTAATAGAATTTAATGTTGTTTCAAGATCATATCTTGTGGGTTCCTTTTGTTTGTAATCATTGTACAGTTTGGTGATGACACCTTTACGTGCTGATTTTTTCCTTATTAATTTTTTGTAGTTTTGAGATGGTGCCATAGCACTAAGGTCTGTGGTTTTGTTTTCTTGGTCTGGGTTTTTTACCCTTTTTTCCAAGTCTTCCATAATTGTTGTTAGTATTAAAGTTCTGAGTTTAATTTTATGATGTTGAGCGAGTTAAATTATTGTAATAAGTTTTTTATATAATCTGCGCCACAGGTTAAATTAAAAATTTACAATGTTTTTAGTTAGGATAGGCCTTGAGTGTAAAGAATAAGGCCTACTTTAAGAGATAGGCCTCTTATGTGAGGTAAAGTTAGGTGGGCCTACTAAATAGGCCTATTTGTTGGGCCTACCAAGTAGGCTTATGTTTGGGCCTATTATTTTATAGGACCTCAAATGAGTTAATTAAGCCTGTTAAATTAACAAGGCTTTGTTTTGAGTTTGAAGAGTATGACCTATTAAAGAGGCTTAATGTTGTGGGCCTATTTTTTTAGGACCTAAAATAAGTTATGCCTGTTAAATGAACAAGCCTTTGTTTTCGGTTAGTGTAAAGGTAAAGGGATCGGTTCCCAGTTGTTGGCCACCATATGAAAAAACTATAGTGGGGTTATGGTTGAAATTGGGGTTAGGCCTAATGAGCTAAGCCTAGCCACTGCGTGTCAGTGTAAATTTTAGAGGGGTTAGTTCCCCATACACAGGCCACCATATGAACAAACTATATAGGGCAATGGGTTGATTGCCTGATACCCTCATCCGTTGGAAATTTCCAGCAGATTTCAGTGGAGAGTTAAACGACAAAAGCCCTATGTTTTTTCGTTAGAGAGTTATGAATATGTAGGTCTTTAAAGGACCTTTTTATATTTAATTGATTACGGTAATTTTAGCGTCGGGATTTTAGATGCCTATATTAGAATGAAAATAAATTGCCTCACCTTATTTTTGCTGGGTCTTAGTTTGCTTCGATGTAGGGCGTTACGATCATTTTCGGTGTAGGGCCGGCCGCCACGATGGAGTTACGCGACGAATTAACTTGAGGTAATTAATATAGGCAGTCACAATATAAACACTTTAAGGTGTAGGCCTACCCTTTTTCTTTATATTTATTAAGTTTATTATAAGGAATTCACTCAGAACTTGAGGGAAGACAAAAGCACATCTTCCCTGTTTAAAGCGTTCGCTGCACATAAACAGCCCCGAGGCCACTCCTTTAATATCTCTTCATATTTTAGTATAAATTGCTGATTTGGCAAAGGTTGTTGACTCTTTCTCTCTTGTATTTTACATGAGTTAGAAAATGGAAAATTTTGTTCACGTGAAATAAATGTTTTCTCGTGGTTATGCAGACCCGACGCCTACATACGGGTTCTATGTATGTATGGCAATCATCTCATTCCCATTAGGCTATGTCGCCAATCCCGAGCCAATTTTGTATAGATATTTAATTCAATTAATTAATAATTTATATTTAATTATGAAATAAAGGTATCACATACGATACCATGTTGTAAGCGCGTATAGTTTTTCCATAATACGAGTGCAATCTTACGTATACACTGAACTTAACACAAAAATAAGGCCAACATAGCCACTTAATGCCTTGGTCTTTCATCCCCAATCATTACCACTTCTCCCACCTTGATACAATTTGCATTGGAGCCCTTTACCTTGCCTGATGGGTAATAATTGAGTTCTGGCAAGTATTCCATCTGCCACCTCTTCCATAACTGATCTTGTAGCTCTTCAAGGTACCTGAACCGTCTGGTTAACTCTCCTTGAGTGCTCTGGATAGGCTGCAAGTCTTCTGGCACACTGGGGCTTGATGTTAATCGTTTACCACAAAGAAAATGATTTGGTGTCAATGGCTCTGCATCCTGCATACTGTTGTAAACAAAAGTGATAGGCCTACTGTTCACCATTGCTTCTACTTCACATAAAAAAGTGCAGAATTCTTCTTTGCTCAAATGAGCATTAGCTAAAAGTTTCTTTAATGGACACTTTACACTTCTCACTAGCCTTTCCCAAAATCCTTCCCACCATGGTGCTCTCTCAACAATAAACTCCCACTGTACCCCTTGGTGTGAAAAGTAGGATTGGAATCCTTCCTCTTTTAGCAAGGACCAAATTTATTGGAGTTCCTTTGCAGCCTTTTTGAAGGTTTTTGCATTATCCGATATAATTTTATTTGGGAAACCCCTTCTGTTCACAAACCTTTTAAAGGCCAAAAGAAATACATCACTACTTAAGTTGCTTACCAACTCCAAATGGATTGCTCTGGTGGTAGCCAGAGATGGGCAAGATCACCAACTTTGGTGATCTTGAAGATCAAGATCAGATCACCAGAAAAATGTGATCTTGAAGATCAAGATCAGATCACCAGAAAAATGTGATCTTGAAGATCCAGATCAAGATCGTGATCTTGAAGATCACTTTCAAGATCACTTTTTAAGATCACTTTTATATGAATTGAAAAAAGTTGTACTCTTGTAGAGTAAACAAAAACAAATTATTTTGTTAATCACTCCTGAAAAGTATCACTCCTAATACTCCCCTGAGGGCTGAGGCAATACAAGCATCGCATCCTACCCATGTCACCTGATCTAAACCACGGGGATTGACGATTCCCCTTTCAGTTTTTCAGGTGGTAAACTTAAACTTAGTATTATCATACTTATCAGCAAAGAAAAAACTATTAAATGACCTACATATAGTTTTTAGTTCTATTTTTCTCAATTCTCATTTCACCAGGTCCATAACCCATATCAATGAATGGTCAGCATATATAAGTAAACATTTTTTACATAGAATTTAATTTTACAGTTTTACTGCAGTACGCAATTACTGACAATATAAGGGTAAAAACCGCAAGTTAAGAGTGTTAATTTAATGTTCAACCGCTGTAAACATTTGCTTTCAGCAAAACCAATTGTTCAAAGTTACCATCCGAGAGACGACTTCGTTTGGGGCTATGAACCATGCCAGCAAACGAAAACAACCGTTCCACTGGTGCAGAGGAAGGTAGCGTGGTGTTATACCTCTTGAAGATCTTCTTTATAGCAGGATACCTATCTAAAGAGTCGAGTGCCTTACTGGTGTCCTGCAAATAATTGAGGACTTCCAAGTCTTCCTTGTTGTTAGGAGCAGAGAATGAGCCGTCCATAGTTCTGAAGAAATCGTCTTCAGATGATGAGTCTGAGTTCACCGAACTATTACCACTGCTGTCAGAATTACAATTTCTTACAGCCATTTGCAGCTTGTCTTTTACTTGAGACTTGATTGCTTCATGATCGCCGAAATTAGGCCCTTGCAACAATGATATCCATCTAAGTTTGAAATACGGATGAGATACTGAGGCCAAAACGGCATCAGTTACCTCGGGGCTCAACGACAAAAAATGACCAAATCTGGCATTGAAGCCAGAGACGACTGCTGCCAGTAATGGCATGCAGTGTCTCAAGCGCAGGTCGTTTGGTTGGATAGGCTCCAATCTTGCGAGGGCATCTTGAGTCACTAGGACTGTTGGAAGAAGACAACCGTAGTAGCATTCTTTCTCTGCCTGTAATTTGTTGAGGGCTGCTGCAATTGGTTTTAGAACAGACAAATATTCTGAAATAAATTCCAATTCATTGTCTTTGAGGATGGGTAGATTCAGTTCTTCAAGAGCTACATTCACGTCGTTCTTATGTTTATATATTTGGCTTAATGAGTCGTACATTGAGTTCCATCGGGTGACGCATGGGTACCTAAATTGGACGCCAGTTATTTCCTGTATTTTTTCTGCTGACTTGGGTTTACCAGCAGCATTCCACAGCGCCGAACATTTTCCCATTGCAGAATGCTTTATCTTCTTTAGTCCAGGTGAATTCAGTCCTTTATCTGCATCAGTTGTTGCTACCAAGTTCAATGTGTGGGAGGCACATCGAATATGGGATGATAGTTTCACTGACTCCTCTCCATGCTCTCCTGAATGTTCAGGAAAGTTGCTGATGATAACCTCTTCATCTGAATCTTTTCATCATCATCTTCATCTGCATCATCTTCATCAATGTCGTCAGTACGATTCTGAACACGAACACCGAACTCTTTAAAGCATTTCACCATGTTCGATGCATTGTCGGTGACTGTAGATACAACTTTTCTATAAGATAAACCATGCTCCGAGTTGATCCTGTCCAATATTCCAGCAATTTTATCAAAGCTATGTGTTCCACGAAATCTTCGGCATGCCAGTGCAGCTGATCCTCGCGACAAGTCATCATTGATCTGTAATGTAAGAATATAAAATCAATGTTTGTATGAACATTTTTTTAAGCTTAATTTAATAATATTGGTTAGACACGCACCAGCTAAACTGCGCCACCAAACATTGAAGAGAAGAACTATGTGATATAAAGGAGGCAATTCAGCGATGAGTCGCCTACCATACCACCACATCAGTGACCCATCCCATAAGAGCAAAATGTGGAAGAGTCCATATTCACAGCCTGTGAATATGGACTCTTCCACATTTTGCTGTGAATCAGACACAATGACAGATGACAGAATCAGTGAATTAGTGTGAAATTACTGTGAATCACAGCAAAATGAAGACTCACCAAATTAATGAATGAGGAACACATGTCGAATAATTGAAAAGATTATACTATAAGTCTATCAGACTATCAGTCTATCACCAATGGTCAATTTATCAATTATATAAAAATAATACACTAAATCAATAGCATACCCAATGCGCAGTGACTCCCTGAAACTGCGGTGATTAGTTGACCATATGCGCATGTAACACACACATGGTCAACTGCTGCCAGTTTTGCTTGTATGTCTTCCTTCATTGTACTGGTTGTTGTTGCAAGAGATCTAGCCAGGGTGCGTCTAGATGGCACCTGAACAGCCGGGTTCGTCTGAAAAAATATTTAAAAATTAAAACAAATACAATAGATTAGCTATGGAAAAAATATCAAAATATTTAGCTAGGCTAGCGATAGTCTAATGTTCATACAAATAATATGATTAATTATTTTAATCAGATATTAGCTATGGAAAAAATAGCAAAATATTTGAGTTATACTAACATGAAAGACATCCTAAATTCCTGTAGTTCAACTAGGCTCAATGGTAGGAGCCCATTAGCCACAAGCGAGAGAATCTTCTTTTCAAGGATATCCTTGCATATTGGTGGTCCTGGTTTTTGCTTGGAAATGTGGAACATGCTTAGTGTTGACTGCTTGGCAATTTTGGCAGGGCCAGCATTGCTGCCGCTGGCATCTTCTTCTTTAGCTGGAGCTTGCGAGATTTCTTCTCCGATTCATATTCACCAAAAGATCCGAATGTAGTTTCTGCACAAGAAAATAAATTATTATCATGCGGAGAGACTTCTTGAACACCTGTATAATATTTATCAGAGTATCAAACTTCTAGTTGAAATTAATACTTAACAAGATTCTAAAATTTTGTTATCTTTAACTAAAATTATTTTCACCATGATCAGTGCATTTTTATCCTATGTTAAATTGAAAGCCGAATTTGTCCTTCAGTAACTAAATAGGAGAAATTACAGACATGGATCAGACAGAGAGAAAGACAGATACACCTGGCGTTTTATTATAGTTGGATATCGCAGTTTTTAATGTAGTTACTAGTCCATAATCTATTAATATCTGAAGTGCACAATATATTCAAATGGACGTCTATGTAAATGTAGCATTAGTCTTGTATGGCACCAGTCACTTAAAATATGACTTGAACCATTATGTTAATGTTGCTACTTACTACTTAGTTACTAAGTAGTACTAACCCTGAGGTGCCTCAGAAGATTGCTTGTTGAGTCGAGGCCAGCAGACAGAATTGTAGTTTTCTTTGTACACTGCATACAAATAACTTTGATACTGTTTCCAGTTTTTTCGACAATTTGAAAATATTTTCGTTCAATAGCACAGATTGATCCTTATTACCACATTGTTATCTAATATATTGAATACTGTTCTGGTGACAACCTAGAATATTTGATTCCCTTGGGAGCCTGTTGAAGTTGTAAAATTGCACTCATTATTAAAAAATTCAATCTGTAAATAAAATATGTTTAGAATTAATTTATTATGAATACGGACCTATAGGCTATATTTTATGCCTATATATAATAATATATTAAGAACACTTTTAACATAATTGCACAGTAAATTACACTTTTTACGAGCCTAAATTCACAGCAACTACACCTTCCATGAGCCCACGCATGACGCAAGTCACCCAACTAACAGAAAACATAAACAGTCGGTGTTGAACAAAGTTGCCACCAGATGTCGCTTGGACAAAAAACAAATGACATTCGCATAGCGGCATATTTAAGAATCTGAAATTAAAAGTGATCTTGAAGTCTAAAGTGATCTTCAAGATCAAGATCACAAGAAATAAAGTGATCTTAGATCAAGATCAAGATCACCATAATAAAAGTGATCTTCAAGATCAAGATCAGATCACGATCTTGATCTTCAAGATCACGATCTGATCTTGAAGATCAAGATCGTGCCCATCTCTGGTGGTAGCACAGGTGAAAAGACATATATAACCTTGTTAGACTCCCCTCGCTCATACACATAGACTGGCCCTGCAAAGTCTACTCCCACTACATCAAATGGGGCAGTATAGACACCCGTTCTCTTGGAAGTGGAGCCCTTTTCATAATAAGGCTTTGCACTCCAACGCTTGCAAACCACACATTTATGCAAGACCTTTTTTACTACTTGTCTAATTTTGGGAATCCAAAATTGTTGTCTAATCTCTATTATCACTTCTCTCTCCAGCATGTAACAGCTTATGATGAGTATCCAGGATCAAAAGGCCCACAAAGTGCCCCCCAGAAGGTGGCAAAATTGGATGTCTTTTCTCCTCTGGAAGCCCAGAAACTGTAGTCTACCTCCTACTCTCAATAAATCCTGATCCAAAACACATCCAAACCCTTGAGCGCAGAATGTGTTGGTAGAACCTGTAATGGATGGCTGGTGAGCAATTCTCTCTCTTCACCAAATTTTTCCTTCTGCATATATACCACCCAGTATTTCCTGGCTTGCTGAATCTCATTACTGTTCAGAATTCCTTCCCTTCTTGTTTCTCCTTAATGTTGTTGGTAAATCTATTACCCATGCTGTCACTCTTAACAATCTTTTCAGACGCTAATGTTCCTCAAGCCTCAATATGGGGTCCTGCTGCATAACTTGACAACTGTTCACAGCGCATTTTCTCACCTCACTCACCCATGCTTCTTCAGCCTGGCATTCTCCTACAATAGCTGATTAGAAGGCCAGTTTTCACTTCCAAGTTTTAGCCACTCCGGCCCATTCCCCACAAACTTGACTGTGCAAGATCTTTCACTGAAATTCCTGTGTTGGTAATCAGCGGGGTTTTGGGTGCCTGGACAATGCTTCCATTGCTTGGGATCTGTGTGCGCTTGAATTTTCCGTCCACCCTATTGGCAACAAGGTTTCCATTTCCTTGCCTGGCTTCTTAACCAGTGCCAAACTATAGTGGAGTCTGTCCAATAATAGCTTGGAATTTCAGAGAGGGCAAAGACTTTTGCACTGTAACTGCAAGCCGACTAGCAATAACTGCACCCATCAATTCCAACCTTGGAACAGAAAGCCTTTTCAAAGGTGTACTCTGCTCTTGCAGCAACCAACCTGCAACTTACTTCCTCTTGCAATGCGCCTCTTATATAAATACAAGTTGCATAGGCTCCTCACTTGCATCACAAAAGATGTGCAGCTCCAAATTGTCTGGACTATTGTTCAACTCTCCAAAGTACCATCTTGGGATTTCAATGTCTCCAAGATGTGCCAATTCTTTGAACCAATATTTCCACCTTACCACCATATGATCAGGTAACTCTTGGTCCCAACCAAGTCCAATTTCCCAGAGCTCTGAAACCAAATTTTTACTTTATCACAAATGGAGCCAGGAATCCAAGAGGATCAAAGACCTTTGAAGCCAAACTAAGAGCTGTACGTTTTGTCCACCTTGTCTCATTCTCAGCCAGCTCTACTAAAGATTTCCCATTGAAGGTAAACAAATCATCATCTTGCTGCCAAACAATGCCTAGCACCTTTGTGTCTATTGCCCCAACTCCTTATACCAGAATCCTCAATACTTTCTGCTGCATCAGGTACTACACAGGAATGACTCATAAACTCTTGTAATTGCGAATGATTGGTCTGCCATTTTCTAAGCTCCATGCCAGCCTCCCTCATTATAGCTCTAGCCTCCATGAATATCTGTTTAGCCATTTCTGTATTACCACGGAACACAGCAAATCATCAACATAAAAATTTTTCCTTATGTGTTCAATAGTGTTAGGATAGACTTCAGAATATTTCTTAAAATGGTACTGCATAGTAGCTGCCAACAGAAATGGACTAGAGCTGAGGCCAAACAACACTGACTTCATTCTATATGCTTGAACCTTAGGTTCATTTTCCAACAAGTCTTTCGTATCCACCCACAGATACCTTACTGCATCTCTGTCCTCTGGTTTTAACTTTATTCCAAAAAGGCTTGCTTCACATCTGCAGTCAATGCTACTCTACCAAACCTGAATCTCAGTAACAAGGAAATAAAATCTGCATTTAAATTTGGCCCAGCATCCAAACAGTCATTCAAGGACACACCACCTTTGTCCTTGGCTGAGCCATCAAAAACTACCCTCAGTTTGGTGGTAGTTTTGTCTCGCCGTAGCACTGCATGGTGTGGCAGATAATGTGCCTCCTGGCTCACCAGCTCACCTTGCACCCTTTCAGCATAGCCCTCCCTTACATAACTTAGGATGGCCTCATTGTATTCAATTAACAACTTCTCATTTTTTCTTAGCCTGTACAATGAAGTCTCCAACCTCCGATTAGCTAGCTGAAGGTTTGAACCGGGTTTGCAAGAATCCTTTCATGGTAGGCCAACTTCATAGCAACCATCTCTAAACCCAATCCCTTTTTCAAATTGCTCTAAAACATCATTGTTCACTGTACTTGCCTGTTTGTCCTTTATGCCAATGGATTCAAGTTCCCAAAACGCTTTCAAATGCCTTTCCAGACCATGGCTGTTCTCCTCAATCTTAACAAAAAGAGCCGTAACTTCCATTTCATTGCAATAACTACCATGTAGCATCCAGCCTAGCTTACTTTCAATAGCTACCGGGCCTCGAGATGTGCGGACAATATTACCAGTGATGAAGTCCCAATAATAGTCAGCTCCAATCAAAAGACTAATATTCTGTTCTTTCAAACTTATTATTGCCCAAATTAATTCCTTTAACTTGGAATTCTTGGACACATGCCATATCTAAACAAGTAGTGACTGGAGCACAAAGTTCCTCAATCTCTACAGCTTGGACCTTGATAGTGGGACTTTGCGGTAACAACCCTTTAACCAGAACTTCTCTACTACTTCTTAAATTTGGGTTCGGTTTTGAACGGAACCCCCAAACCCAGAAATTCTTAAATTTTCCCTCTTAAGTTCTTTAAACTTCAATTTTCTGAAATTCTGGTCTTAATAAAACTACACTGGCTACCACTATCAAACAACACTCTTACAGTAGCTTCTCCCTCATTCCCAATTAATAAGGCTGCAGTTGTTTGCAATAATCCCCCTTTACTTTTACTCCCTTGCATAGCAGTGGCATGTGCCACTGATATCTCTACTTCTGGGGTAGGCCTACTAGGAGTGTTTTCACACAATAATGGCTGATGCCTACCATGACATTTTTTGCACAAAATTTTAAACTTACAAAACCTTGCTCTATGACCTTTCAAAAAACATTTAAAACATGCTGTGGACTTAGTTACTCTGTCCTTTCTCTCCTCAAGGGGTAAAGCCTCAGCCACCTCACATTTATATGATTTGTGGTTGCCTTCACAAAATATGCATTCCTTTATTCCCTTTAATTTATTCTCAGAGGATGCATGTAGAGCTGACACTGTACCTGGTCTATTCCTTTTTGTGGAAACTTTGGTGCTGTGCCTGCCTTTGTCCCCTTGTTTACCATCCCACTGTGCAAACTCAACTCCCTCTCGTCTTGCTAATTCTATGCCTAAAAGACTTAACATCTGCTGAAGGGGATGTACACGTTCTGCAGAGTGTCCCCTACTTAATTCAAGCAAAATTGAGCTAGGCAATTTAGACTCCAGTGTAGGAACCAACATTATACCATACCTTTCCATTCCTACACCCAAGTTGTCCAGGGACCTAGTTCTAATTTCAAATTCATCATATACTGTAACTGCCGTAACTCCTTGACACTATTAGGATTATTAACAGGAGGTATAGCTAAAAAAGTGCACGGAGGTGGCTTTTAATTAAGATCTCTGGCTTACCAAACCGTTTCTTTAATATATCCCAGCCACATTATAATTAGCCTCTGTTAATGCTGATCCTGCTATAGTCTTTGCTGCCTCCCTTCCAAGAGGGACCGCAAATAATTAAACTTCTCCACGGCACTTAACACTTGACTAGAATGAACTGTGATTGAAAACTGTCTGCCCATCCTTGCCATTCCTGAATACTCCCGAAAATGTTTGAGTACAAGCCTCGGTAATTGAACTACAGATCTGTTAACCTTAACTTCACAAACATCATTGTTGAGTGTTGTGTTTCATTATTAGACTGGTCTCTAACTGTACTGAGCTGCTAAACTCTTTTGCTCGGAGGCCTACTTTAATTATATCATCAATAATCTCTTCAAAGTAAATTATGTTATTTTCTATTTCATCCTCTTCTATAAGAGCCTCAATTTTAACATTTACCTCACTTAGAGCAACCTTTTAGTTTCTAATATGGAAAGCTGCGCAGTCACTAAGCGTAAATCCTCTTGCTCTATGGCAGAATCTATAGTGGCAATGACCTTTGTAATTAGACCTTTGTAGGCGCTTCTCCTTTTTATAAATTTGTTCAATTCAGATGCACTCATCTTCAATGCAAACAACAATTGGGCTCAATACCAAATGAGCTGAATTGGCAGAAATACTTAACCAAACTGATCAAACGCAAATTTTACTTTCAAATAAACTGAATTGCTGGGTGGGGTACTAACCAAACACCAGTATGGAATACCAAATTTTCCACCCCAGGACCTTAATTCAATAATAACCCAAATTAACCAAACCGGTAAAATGTAGGCCAAAAACAAACGACAGACGACTGGCCAAGTTTAGCAATTGGGCAACCAAACTTTCTACCCTGGACCTTAATTCAATAATAACCCAAAATTAACCAAACCGGTAAAATGTAGGCCAAAAACGACGACAGACGACTGGCCAAGTTTCGCAATTGGGCGACCAAACTTTCTACCCTGGGACCTTAATTCAATAATAACCCAAAATTAACCAAACCGGTAAAATGTAGGCCAAAAACAACGACAGATGACTGGCCAAGTTTCGCAATTGGGCGACCAAACTTTCTACCCTAGGACCTTAATTCAATAATACTCAACCCGTCTAGGCCTAACTTGGGCTACAATTTGCACAATGAGAACTTTGCCGAAAAATAGCCACTGACTCAGTTTTGGGGTAGAATCCGGTTCTGAAGGACCATGTTAATTTATTTATTTGTTGGGTTCAAAATCCCAGCTGAGCCGTGAACGGGCAAATTCTAAAGGGCCAGTGCTACCTACAGCCCAAGTTAAGCTAAAATTAAAACTTACGGATTTGAGATCCTATTAGGTCCTACCTCAGGGTTGCTGACTCGATGCGGGCCTACCTTAGACCTTTGTTACATGAATTTAATATAAACAAAAGGGGTACTATTTATGGTCTTCTTTCTCAACCTTGCAACAACAACGCAACCTGGACTATTGCACGATGCAACAATCTTGTATCTAAACAACCAAACTGAATTGCAAGAGAGCTCTCTAACAGACCACACCCTGTACGTACGACATCCCACAAACGAGTAGCAAGAACGCGCAGCGCCCCAAAATGATGCCAACAGTGTGACCAAACAATGATGCCACAAGAGCTCAAAAATGCTAGCTGTAAATTAAGTTAATTTTTCACTAACCTTACAATTATGAGATGGATATATATACACCTTAACTTAATATATACAAGCAATGCTGCATCAATCAGCTTAGTCATCATATCGCCTTGGGACAACAATGGTTCTTCCTCTTCTAGATTTTCTAACAGTTGCAGAGGCGTACCGAAGGGGAGGGCGACAGGGGCGATCGCTCCCCCTCCCTTGAGCTAATAAATTATTATTATTTTCCCAGTAAAATTGCTAGGTTACAACAGGATGAGAATGAAAGTGAAAAAATTTCGGCGCCTTCGGTGCTAGCTCTTGCCTCCCCTACTACTGAGAATAATTTTCTTTTATAAAGGTAACAGTCCAAGGAAATGCTTAATCTCTAAATTAGCACTTTTTTATTCTCATGTTAATACAAATCTGAGCATCCTAATTGCGGTTTGCATTGAATATTATGTTACTAATCAGATTTTTATCATAATTTTTATATTTTTTATATAATTTTTATATTTTTATTCATAATGTGTCTTAGCAGTAGCTAGTTAATCATCTCTAAGTGAGCGATAAGCTCATCATGAACGTACATAAAAGTTATTTATCTCTATTTCAGTTATACTTCTACGATTAGTTCCAAGTTCACCCCCCCCCCCCTTGGCAAATTTCTGGGTACGCCCCTGTAAATGTTGTTGTAGTGTTCCATTAGTTGTGATAGGCATGATCTGCCTGACCGAAACCCGTGTTGGTTATCATTGAATTTTTTCTGAGTTTCCAAAAAGTCAGATTTTCTGTCTAACTATTCTTTCAAATATTTTAGTGAGATGAGATGTAAGCGACACTGGCCTATAGTTTTTGGCCTCGGATCGATCTCCTCCTTTATATATTGGGACTATGTTCGCGCTCTTCAGGATGCCCAGTATTTCTCCCGTGTCTAGTGATCGTCTCCATATCCAGTATAGGGGCTCAGCGATTGCATTCTTGCAATTTTTGATCAGTGTGGCATTCCATTTATCCGGTCCTGCCGCTGAGTGTGTTTTTAGTTTCCCTATGGCTTGTGTAATATCATCAGTCGTAAAGTCGAAATCCGTTATACTTTCCCCTTGTGGTTCTTCTTCAAAGAACGCGTTTCTATCGCATATCAATTTGTCAGTTTTTGGGATACTGAAAGATGATTCGTACTGAGCTCTTAATATTTCAGATATTTCTGTTAGATCATCAGATAAAGTACTGTTCTCGTTTTTTAAAGGTCCGATAGTCGCATGGTTTTTCGACTTTCTCTTTGAGAAATTATAGAAGTAATTTGAGTTAGCCTTTATCGCTTCTATAGCGTCGTCTTCTTCTTTTTCTGTATGCTTCTCGATTAGTTCCTGTATGACGTCATCGATACTTTGCAGTTTATCATTTAATATTTTTCTGATGTTATCTTTACAGTTACTTAATTTTGCAATCACTCTTTTTCTCTTTTGAAACAATGCCCTCTTTTGTCTCTCGAACTTGCTTCTCTTTCCTCTTTGTTGTATTTTTGGGACATGTTTTTCCACAATTTCTAACGTCTTCTCCTCTAACGTCATTAGCGTCTCGTCCGTTGTCTTGGCCTCGAAAATGGTTTTCCAATCTATTACTCATATATATATATATATTAATATATGACCTTCGTGAAATGGAGGAATCATCGCACGGAACATTTGAAAGGTATATATATATATATATATAATATATATATATATATATATATATATATATATATATATATATATATATAGATATATATATAATATATATATATATATATATATATATATCTATTATATATATATATATATATATATATATATATATATATAATATATATATTATATATATATATATATAATAATATATATATATCTATATATATTATACTAATATAATATATATATATATATATATATATATATATATATATATATATATTATATATATATAATATATATATAGATATATATATATATATTATATATATATATATATATAATATATATATAATATATATAGTATATATATATATATAATATATATATATATATATATATAATTATATATATATATAATATATATATTATATATATATATATATTATATATATATATATATATATATCTCTATATATTATATATATATATCTATCATATATTATATCTATATATATATATATATTATATATATATATATATATCTATATATATTTATATATATATATATATATATATGGTGCACCAAATGTAGGTGGACAGTAAATGAATAACGTTTATTTTGAGAAACATATTATTTTTGTATACTATAATACAAAATAAAATTTAAATAAATTTATTAATATTTAATATAATTAACACAAACCATAGTTATAATGACACCATAGTTATAAATATAATAACACAAACCGTATTCAACCTACTGTCCACCTATTTTTGGTTCACCGATATATATATATATATATATATCAGAATCATATGAAGACGTTATGAAAGCTGAGCAGTCTCGGACTAAGTTCCTCTGTGAAAGATACTAATCAATGAAAGTATCATAATATGAGCAGTGGTCGGTGAGCATTCATTAATTGGCTTTAATATGACTGATTTATTCCATCAGCCAATGAAATTGAATGAATACTCTGTGGCTTTTTGTAGACTCGCTTTCATTTTGAAGGAAATTAGTCCAAGACTGTATTCACTATATAATAAAAGTAATATTTTATTTACTCACTAAATGAAAATAAGCGAGGAGTTGCTTGAATTTTCCTTTTCTGGTAAAGGGCCCTCAACGTCTCGGGCTCTTTGAGAGCCCGGGACCCGGGGCATTTGCACTCCCTGCCCCTCAAACACTCCGTCACTGAGTCCACTGCTGAAACTTGGGTCATTAAACAATACCATCCAGACATTTGTTACAACATTAGTAGATCTTTGTCCAGCAGTAGAAACTACACTGGGATCATTCAAAGAGATTTCCATTGAAAACATACCGGAAAAAGCAAGGACTTCACTCCACAAGTTGACTAATAAACGCACTTATATTGAATAATGCTTAAGTGAAGAAGACAAGAAATATTTGTTAAGCCAACTGAGAAAGTACACATACTTGATTCTTACCAATCTACAACAACGACTTCTAGATTCTATTTAACTTTCACGTAGCTTTTACAGATAGATACCTGTCTTATAAAATTCCGACAGTTGACTGAAGTGAGGCGCTACCAGTACTGGGGTTGCCATGTGATCAGGACAGAATAGAGAATTTGAACACAGAGTGGAATATCATACGACAAATGAATGAAGATTTGACTGAAACTTCTTTTTTATTATCACTAGTAGCTCAAAGATCACATATACTCTCTTTCCAAAGCAGCTTCTAAGAGGTTAGGTGTGTTGTACCGGCTCCACAGTTTCTTTACCATCACCCAGTTGCTGTCTCTGTACAGGAGTCTTGTCAGCCCTTGTATGGAGTACACTTCTCATGTGTGGGGTGTCTCAATCCACACGGCCGTACTTGACTGGGTAGAATCAAAGGCTTTTTGTCTCCTCAATTTTCCGCCTCTTACTGACTGTCTTCAATCCCTCTCTCTTCGCCGCAATGTTGCCTCACTCTCTCTTTACTATTGCTAATATAACGAACACTGCTCTTCTGAATTCTGTAACTGCATGTCTACTTTAAGGAGAGCATGCAGCGCCACTTTCGACACACTCTCATTCCTTTTCTGTCCAACTGTCTAACGCAAGGGTTAATCTGTATTTTCAATCTTTCCATCTACTCAACCGGTGAACTCTGGAACAATCTTCCTCAATCCATCTCTCCCCATGTCTATGACCTTCAATCATTCAAACGCATAGTGTCCAGTCATCTCGAAAACCCCGGACCTTAATTTTGGCTCTCTTCTTCTTCTTCTATGGGGGGAGGGGGGAGGCGTTTATGTGGGCATTAGCCCTTGGCCCCTCCGTCTTGCATATAAAACCCTGATCTTTGTATTAGGTTTCCTGGAATGTAAAAAAGTAGGATTTCATTCCTTGCTCCTCCCAGTCACAACAGTTACAGTTGAGCGTTCTTTTTCGTCAGTGAACAGAACTTTGCGTTCTGAAAGCAGTCGTCTTCTTCATGATCATGTGAATTAGCTAATGAGCACATTAATTGAAGGACTGGAAGTATCGGACACACGGGAAGCCACCAAAGATGGACGCACTGCACAAAAGAAATTCATTAACAGAATTGTGCAAAATTCAAAGATGTAGATCTAGTGGTTTATAGTAGGGCTGAGTAGCCAACTTTAATTTGTGTGATGATTTTAAACACGAGTCAAATGTAATACAGTCGAAAAAAATCGAGGCAAATCATAACTGTTCCAACTCTTTTGGCCATAGCTATAATAAGCTGCAGCTGACCAGGGATTTTTTCGCACTAATCTGCGGCAATGATGGAGCTGGAAACAGTTGCAATACAATATATATATAAGCAATACCCCGGTTATCGCAAAGGATGCGTTCCTAAAAGTAATTGCGAATAACGAATTTGCAAATATCGGGGCAATTTTCCCCATAAGAATTAATGTAATTAGGGGGGATGCGTTCCCCTACATACTACAATATAACTACAATGAGTGTAAAACAGTTAAACTAGCATTTACCTTTGCTGTGAGTGTCAATGGCCTACCGGAGCTGGCATAAAAAGAAGGAGAGGGTGAGGAGTTACTTGGGTGAAGAGGGGCCAGGGTCATCGGCCTCCCCACTCGAGACGGCATTGACACTGTTGCTGTAGGAACGAGGACTAAAAAGCCTATGGAACGCGGACTTGGATGTTGAAGAAGTTGGAGTGGCAGCTACATCAGGAGAAGGGGAGGATTTGGGCTGGAAAAATGCATGAAGTGCCAGTTGGCGAGCCATCTTCCTCTTCTCCTCCAGAAGCTCATAGTAGGCTCGAATGTCGTTCTTGACGTTGCGGGTTGACATTCGGGTCAACGTTAAACGCCTTGTCCAGTGCTGTCTCGAATGAAGAAAGAAGCTTCCTCAAAACTGGAACGGTGAGGGTTTTGAGAGGAGGAGTCTCGGCCTGCTCCTCTTCTTCGTGCACTGCTAGATGATGCTCCAACTCGATCAAGTCACTTTGCGAATAAGCGGGGTTGCGAATAGCGAGGTATTGATATATATATATATATATATATATATATGTAAAGAACGACGCTTGTGTAGAAGAGCGTTCCGCACAAGATGAGGAGGGAGAACGAACAAATGAAAAATGAGGTACCTCCCGGGAATCGAACCCGGGATCATCCGATTGCCGGTTAGATATGCTATCCACTACACCAAGGACCTCGATCAATCAGATTGGTGTAATGGATAGCATATCTGACCGGCAGTCGGATGATCCCGGGTTCGATTCCCTAGAGGTACCTCATTTTTCATTTGTTCGTTCTCCCTCCTCATCTTGTGCGGAACGCTCTTCTACACAAGCGTCGTTCTTTACATTAATTATACTGTGTGTTGTTTGCAGTTAAAAAAAAAAATATATATATATATTATTCCTGGACTACATTTTGTATTGCTGCGGCCCATAGCCGTAATGAGTTTGAGACCCTTGGACTAGATATTGGTAGGCTTTCCAGTATCGATGATTTTTGCCTGTCAGTGATCTCTGAAATCTCTCTGAACTTTAACAATTATTTTTTTATTTTTGTGAACGAAGCTTAATGTAAAGGTAAAAAGAACAGAATTCTTTTCTAATAGTGTATTCATTTATTTTTTTATCGTGAGCTCCAGAAAGTCTATAAATAATTAAAAGACTATGGGATTTAAAAATACAGTAAATGTGTATTCGCGTACAGAACTAGTTTAATGAAAAAATATATTTTAATGTAATTGTTAAACTATTTTAATTGTTTTAATGCATAAAAACTTCATTGTATACAGTTCATGCAATTTCACACAATTTAAATCAAATTTTGCAAAAAATTCAAGGTACTTATATTTTTCAAATTTAAATTTGTACAAAAGTTTACTGCATGTCAAAATTATGGAAATAGTTATATATAATTTACATCACAATTAATATGTGAAGTTATTATTAAACGAAGCACATTTATTTAAAACAAATTTGAAAAAAAAATAATAATTTGAATACGGCGCGCCATAATTCCGTTACAAAAAAGAAAACTAAAGCATCCTTTTTCATCTGTTAAAAGAAATATGGCGGAAACTGCACAGCAGAACTCGGAGGGAGATATTGCTCTGAGAAGAAAGTTCTGTAAATAAAAGGAATAAAAATGATCGCTAAAATGTTATTAGGCGAGCTAAATTGTCATCCTAACATTGATTTGAATCTTTATTTTTAGTTTTATGTAGTTTATTCGAATGTGTAACGTATGGTTATTAATGTTTTTGTTTGTGAAACAGTCACTGTCTTCGAAGGTGAGGCTGGACGCTAATTTTAAATTTGAAAGTTTATTTGATTTAGAAAGGTTCTCAACTGAAGTAGGCCTTGGATTAGGCCTTGTTGTTGGCTTATTTTGAAGCCCTTGAACCTAACTAGGTTACTGGTAGAGAATAACTTTCTACTGTAGACTTAGACCTAGGTCCTAAACCTTTTGCCATACTTAAAAAAAGTTGGGCCCAGTTTAGGTTAAGCTAGGATATCTAGTAGGCTGTAGTGATATTCCTGTATATCTTAGGTCTGAGGCCTAATTTGTTAGTTTTGGGTTAAAGTTTGGCCCTGGCCTCAATTGAAAACTACCCTAGGCCTAATTACTTATTTATACCAGTAGCCAGCTTATGGCCAGTTTGAAAAGTTGGTAGAAGTGATGACCAGATTTCAAAAATAGCAATAAAAAATGCAAAGTAATGATAGGTGATTCTTCATTTACATTAAATTGTGCATTACTTATGCTAGTGACACCATTGTTTGTAATGAATTGGTTTCACCAGATTAGAATTGGCAAATTTCTGGTGTAATGCTCCTATTTTTAAAAAATTCCATCCTTATGTTAGAAGGTTTCAGGCAATATATTACATCTCATTTGGAAAACATGAAGCCAGTGGGGCCTATTGAGGTTATCTAAGTCATGAACTATATTTGGTAAATTTATAGTATTACACCCGTCTCCCTTTGGAGGTGAAATTTATGTTTTTCCTATGGTTTTTGATGTGCTTTGAATGAATCTGACCTTCAAAACCGTCGGAAATGACTCGTTTTTGAGATAACCCCCCTCCCCCCAGCCGGCAATCGAAAACGAGTCATTTCTGATGGTTTTGAAGGTCAGATTCGTTTAAAACATCAAAAACCATAGGAAAAACAAATTTCACCTTCAAAATTGACCTAACCTAACCTATCCTAACCTAAATCACTTAGTCTTGTAGGCAGCCCAGGAATCACTATAAATCACAGAGCCAGGCCTAATGTACTTCTGAATGAGTGGAATGAGTGTTCCATTCTGGTACGAAAGTAATTCAAATTCAAAATGGATGGAGCGCAGTGATTGGGCAGACATGTAATGAACACACACTTAGATATACACCAAAAAAATTTTTATATCTTGAAAATGAAGCATTTGCGATGGAAATGCTATAGAAGGAAAGTGTCTTAGAATTAAAAAATCTACTTAATGAACATATAATAATTGCTGGGCGTTAGACGGGTGTAATACTATAATAATACCCTATATTTTATAAAAAAAATTGTGAATATGTCACACTCAAGTCAGCGCTAATTAACACACAACCATTTACACAACTACCCAAGTAGCCTACATAATTTAAGCTAAGAATATATACTATTTTCAGCATATAAACTCATGAAAATATTCAGATTTTTCTTAAAACTAACGAGCTATTATTTACCATATTATATGGCAAGTCACCCCAAAAACCTACTATACTATGATGGAAAAATTATTTTTGTAGATCGAGTTTGAGTCTATTTTCTAATTTTCTTATGCTCTTGAGTTATTCCATCAGCCTCTAATGAGAAAGTTATTTACATCTAAATTGTCCAAACCTGGTGAAAATGGTTGTTACACCAAAAAATAGTCAAATTACACAGTAATCACCATGTGATATATCTGAACAGCACACATGATCAAACCTGCACTCTAGGCGCCCATGTACCATTTGTATTTTGTATTGAAAAACAATTTTTCCCCAAGATTTATGGAAATTTAAGCTTATGGTTATGCTTTGTACATTATTGCTAGAAGGGTGATGATATGCATGGCAACAAACATCACAATAATTTTTATTTAGTATTGTAATATAATTATTTGTAGATTAACTGAACAAATACTGTACCACGTATATTTATTGCTAAAATAATAAATTTCCTGTTTATATATATATACTTTCTAGCATACCCTATGTAGTGCATTCATATGCGAGTATTTACTTACTAAAAATTATCTTTAAGCATCTAGTCTAGAGATGTTGTGATTGGTCTTTCTCAAAGCAAGGTGTGTGAACCCCTTGCTCGACAAAATATCCTCATTATTTCACCATGCTTCTGAAGTTTTAGATTTTCTCCATAGTTGAATTAGGTACCCACTGAAGTTGCTAAGAAAATGCCAATATTTTGAAAAAATGTCAAAATATCTAACAAATTTTGGAACTTTGCTATAATTTGGACTGGGTATTTTGATGAGGGTAGAGCTTAAAATGTGTCAAATTAGTGGGGTCTTGGGTGTATTGTGTATGAGAGGCACATAGTGCAAATACATGCACTGAAAGTAATTATATTTTGAGTGTATAAGGAGGGTATTTGGCTATACCAAGTTGTCTGTGGATGGGAGTAGGGTTGAACTATTCAGTCATAGAACAAATGCAAAATTGCCAATATGGTGAGTTTTCCCCTTGTACTCACGATGCCTCATATATATATATATTTGGTCAGCATTTATACTATTTGTTTTTTAAATTTTACTAAGTAGTTGGAAGAGAGAGCCTGAATCACAAGTCAATGGTATAAATTGCTTTCATAATTTCTATATGGCAAATGTTTGACATTCTTAATTCATTAGTTTTGAATTAGGCATTATGTTTGTTTTCTCTAACAGGTTTAGGCTGTGAAGATGTTTTAATAAGAAAATGCATAAAAACTATCTCAACTGCCATTGTGATCCATTTAAAAGACGCAAAAAAGTCTATCTTGAAAAGTTTGAGGCTACTTCAAATGTTGTGGTAGAAAATAGTGATCCTGAATATAGTTTGTCATTCATCATTAGTTTGTACAAATTGCTAAAAAAAAAATTGACCAACATAATTTATTCAGAATGAAGTTTGGGTGAAGCTTCTATACCTCGCGAGTCTCCAGTAAAACATTCAATGTGTGGTGATGATGTAGTAGTTAATAGAGAAAAACTCAACATGGCTGTTGAATGGCTCGCTGTTACCCTGTCAGTAATGCGAGTATTCAAAGAAATGCCATATTAAACTTAATATGTAATAAATAAGACTGAAAGTATATCAAAGATGGAACACGCAATACCATACTACAATAGTAGTATGATGGTGTGAAACTTCATTTTCAGATGGCCTGAACACCAACAGTAAATCAAAGATAGCTTCTGAAACATACAAGAGAGATTCATCATCTCTGAAAAGAAGGTTAGCAGAAACATTTTCATCAAAAGTTCAAGATGATGCTGGACCATCCTAGAAAATCAATCTAATGGAGAAAGACATTAAAAGGTAAAAAAGTGTGAAACTGATATAGAACCCTTCAATTAGCTTTAATACACGTACATTTACGCATCCAAATGCTAAATATGAAGCATGAATGTGGTACAGCAGATTGGTTAACTTATATTTATAATATAGCGATATGGTAGCTCTGATTGAACTTGATTATATAGGCAGTCCCCAACATACATTAGGGATGCAGCCCATGAAAACATGACATATTTTGAAACCTATTTTCCCATAGGTCACCATATTATAATGGGGGATGTATTCCAAGTCCAAAATTTTAAACTCTTAATTTGCTAAATAATAAATACTGTATAGTAAATATTTACTTTTTTTGATAGATCTTATTTAAAACATACGAAACAATGACATATATGGTTAATTAACCAATTATAATAATGTATATGTTTACAATAAACTGTTTAAGATGATAAATTACTTTCTGCTACACTCCAAAGATTCAGCCTGCAGGGAATGGAGAAGTGGGAGAGTTGGGGAAATTATTGGGTGGAAGAGAGATTTGGAGGATTGTTTACAGACTCATAGTCTAAATCCTCCATCATAGGATCTTCAGAGGGGTGACTATGCTTGCAGCCTTCCCAGTAAATTTCAAATTATGAAGGTTGTTACATTTAAGAAAATGGTGAAACCAACTTTTACTTGCTGCAAATGGCTCACTTGTTGAACCCTCACTTTCACTTAGATGTTGGTATAGAAACTTAGCCTTTTCCATTATCACAAGCATGCTTAAAGGCCCATGTTTCTGCACATAGTCATCAATCCAAACCATTTCTCTATCTTAACCATCATCAGATTCTTATTCACAATCATCAACTGATAAGCAGTGAAAAGTGTAGCTGATTTAGCACAATCTTTTATTTTATCTTTGTTCTTAAAAATTGTGCACATTGTTGTTGGAGGAAGTTTCAACACAGCAACAATTTTGGTTCTATGCTGTCCTGACTCAAAAGTGTCTTATCACCTCTAGTTTTATCTCCAGTGTAATGGCACATTTAGATTTCACATCATCCTTTTTAAAAGCCATACTTAAATCACTGTTAAATTATGCCATATTTATTTATTAATTTATATTTACAATAATAAACTTGTAAATAATACTGTGAAGTTAATGCTAATTTCACTTGTTAGTTTCACAGTACCGGAACATCTGAATGAATACAGCTCCAGTGGGCAACTGACTTGGTTTGGAATGTGGGGAAGTGTCACCCATCAAGTCTTTCATGACCAGAATGTTCTTGAATGAATTTCGGTATCTAATCTGCATTTTTTCTGGTTTAAACTTATTCCAAATGAACTTGTATCATGCATGCTTGATGGAACCATTTAAAATTAGCTACTTACGCACCTCTTTTTTTTTCTTTTTTTTTTTCAGATATAAGGCACTCGTCATTAATCTCGAGGAAGAATTCAATTCTCCATCTTCCTATCAGTGACAACTTCAAGTACTTTGTCATCTTTCACAATTTCAAAGAGAGGAGTATTTTTGGTGCAACCAGGTATTTTGTTGACAAAGCCAAATACTGTATTTGAAAGGTAGATTTGGCATTCTTCCTGAGGTTCCCAAATATAGGTGTAGTAAACTTCTTGAGTACTATGTCTGTCTTGACAGACAGATTCAGTAGAATATGTTCAGTGGACTAATTGCGGATAATATAGCTCCTGCAGATGAGTTTATTAAAATTCCCTCAGAAATTACTTTTCTCACACACATCACTGCATTGCAAAAATTCAGTCAGTATATGAAAACATTGAAACAATCTTCATGAAGTTGTTGTACTACCGTATGAGATTTTGCTGAAAACTATTCATTTATTACCTTAGATGCACCTCAGAGTTTCCATTGAACAAATGGAAAAGTTGATAATCCACCCATTTCTTGTGTATCATAAAAACGAGGATGGGGGAATTAAATCACACTAGTTACTGCTTCATTAGTGACTGTCTTCAGCATACAAGTTCAGCAGCTTTTGATGAAGGATGTAAAAGAACAGTTCCCTAAAGTGCATTATTTTTCTGATTGATGTGGTGGCCAGTACAAAAACAGATTTAATTTCAGTAATCTGTGCTATCATGAATGGGATTTTGGTTTGAAGGCTGAGTGGAATTTCTTTGCTACCAGTCATGGAAAAATTGTTTGTGATGGTAGTGGAGGAACTGTCAAAAGGGGTGTAGCAAAGGCTAGTTTGCAATGAACTGATGCTGGTCACATTTTGACACGAAGAGCTTTTTATGATTTCTGCATCAAGCACTTTGATGTAATCAAATTTTTCTTTGTTTCAAAAGGGCAAGTTGTGGCTAATACTGTGAACTATATTATATCTGTCTAGTAGGTTTGATGAAACTTTAGCAGTGAAGGGTATGAGAGGATACCACAGAATTGTACCAAGGTCAAAGAATCAGATACAGGCTTATCAGATTTCAGATACTATTTGAGAGAATTCTAGTTTATTCAGAATTAGTAGAACTGAACAGGATGTGAGCAATCTGCCAGTCAGCATTGACAATGAAGACCGTATCATACTGGCCAATATGTTGCCTGCAAGCATGGTGACAAAGTTTGGCTTGGAATAATTTTAAATACTTCAGAGGAGTTTGGTGATTATCAAATTAGCCTCTTGATGTCTTCAGGAAGTCCAAATAATTATTATTTTCCACATAAGTATGATATTTGCTGGATAAGAAAGGAGGACAATTTATGCCATGTCAAAATAATCCAGCCTGGCATTAACACAACAGTATTTACTTTTTACATCCAAAGGAAATCACAAAGTAGTGGAACCTTAGGATGAACTTAGAACAATGCCTGGACTTTGTTTGTGTAAGTAGCATTGTATAAATATATGATACAGCTGTCTGTAAATACAAAATAGCTCTGTTGAGTCAATGTTCATGTTAAGAGTTCTTTATGCAAGTTTTCTTTGATTGTACTTATACTTCAGAATAAAGTTCTTCATTGAATATGAATAGATTTTTTATTTCCCTACTGCTGTAAGGTGTATATTTACATATCACCACCTCATTCAGTAAATTAGCTCATAAGGGTAGAAAGTCAAGTGTTTAATGAGTAACTATATAAAGAATGTGAAATTTTATGATTTTTCAGTAAAGTTATCATTTAAATCTAAAAACAGTACTGTACCAAGTTAGATGCTAAAGCATAGTTTTTTCTCACTTTACACTGATGGAGAAAGAGTTGGTTCAGTTTCATTCAAAGGAAAGGAAAAATAATTTTTCATTTATATTAGGGGGGGGGTTCCCAAAATGAAGGAATTATCTGTAAGTTTTTATTCACTGACAGGTGATTTTTGTGCTTAGAATGATTTATGGGAAATTGCCTTTCAGATGCACGTTGAATCATTCTTCCATATGAATTAGGGCCTGAGATATGACAACTTGAAATTTAGTTGTAACTATGCAGAAACCACCACCACCCTTTTGGATGGGGGGGGGGGTAAGTTCAGTAAGTTCTTTAATGTGGTAAGGAAGGGGCATTTTGAGCACCCACAAAAATGCCCCCCCAATGTAAGGAGAGAGAGCTGAAATCAAGGTCTCTGAAGCCCATGATACCATTTTATTTTAATTAATAATAAATTTTGATAAGATTGTGTAGTGTGTAAAATGAATGTATGCGTTGTGGCGTAGCGTGGGGTGTGCGGACCGCACAGGGCGGCCACTTTGGGGGGCAGCCAATTTTGGCCAAGGCTGGCATTATGGTACGGTATGGTACGAAATACCATATTGTTTTCTATGTTTTAAATTGAATTATTAAATTTGCTTTTTTATTGTCTATCATCATGGTTTCAATTTTCATCATTATTAGATTGTTCCTCAATCAATAAAATGTAAATCCTTTATATATGTGTGTTTGCTGTAGTGGAAGGTATGTTACGTTTAAGGAAGGGGACGGCCAAAACCCACGCTACGGTACTGTGTTGTGTGTGTAAATTTTTTCTTGTAACCTAAAGAAAGTAGGAAATCCTTTCTGCCAGAATTACTCCCCTCTTAAAGGCAAAACTTGTTACATTTTTAATTGTGCTCACTCATTACCCTTATTTTTAAATGATTTTTTTTTTTTTTAAATCCTTTGTCCCAATTTCTTTCTTGTAACAATGTTACTTGGATATGTAACTATTTGCACCTCTAGTATGTGTAGTGAAGAATAGAGAGAAGCATGTGTTTGAGAGTGTGCTGGACTGCTCACAGGGTAGACAGGACATGGAGAAAGAAGGACAGTGACAGGAGAAATGGGGGGGGGGGTTCCAGCATTCCCTGTCTCCTGCCAAATGTTCTCCTCAGAGTACTTCCCTAGTTGGTTGGTGTCTACAGTCTCCTCCTATATGAAAATGTTTATTGGTAGACTATAGTCCATATGACAAATATCGATAATACAATGACAGTTCACATACTAAGGATAGAAATATATACAATTGATTAGAAATAATACAGTAATGTTGAAGTTAAGCGGAGCTACAGAGAGATGTTTTCTTACCATGAATTCCATAGCTTAGAAGACAAATGGCAGGACTCGTGAATAGCTTGGGTAATTGGGTTGGGTGGGTGATTTTTTAATTCTTTGCATTAGACTGTATTGAGTGCATCTTGTTACCTCCGGGAAGGTCAGGATATTGCGGGTAGCGAGTGAACTCGGGAATTTTAAACATTTTCCAATTCTTTTGTTTGAACTTATATTTTATTTGCATCTTAATAAAGTTTTGTACTAAAGTTCAAAGTAAATGATAGCATTCAGAATTATGTATTTCTGGTCATCCACCTTCTTTCAAAAAAGAATATTCCTAATTCTTATCTCTACTGTAATCTTTTCCCCCCTCAAGCCAGGGGCAAATTTAGTTGCTCTATACCAAACACCAAGAATATATATAGATAGGTGGTGGTCAGTGTAGCACTCAACTTGTTCCTGGCTTCACAGAAAAGGATATAGAGAATGTGCAGAATCTAGATGTAATTTAGTTCATAGTAGCTCAGTAATACATGGTTAGGTTAAGGTAATAATAATTATTGACTCCAAACTGCGTATGAATTCTGGAATTTTACAAAGGAACTGACTAATGGAATTAGGAATGTTCTCTTGAAAGAAGGTGTATTAGGGGTGGTGATTGAATTGTACAATAGGTTTGCAGGCATAGGGGCCTAGATAGGGTAGGTATAAAACCTTTTTTCATTAGAAATTGACAATAAAAACTTAGAGGTCCCCCAAAAATTTGGGAAGACAACGCTTAGATTTGATCTACATTTATATTTATTCAGTTTTTGGGTGGTGGATTTTTGGCATGATTCACCAACTGCAATGGTAAATAAGTCCAGTAGTACCTTTGTTAGTTTAAGAAAAGGCTTGATGAATTTTTTATTTAGAGTGATTTTGTAAATATAGGGGGTCCTCGTTATCCAAGGATAATGGGGACCAAGAAATCACCACTTTAAGTGAATCTACTTAAAGCGGAGACCTAAAACCCATAAAAATAATGAGAATAAGGTTTAATTGGGACCTTAACACAATAAATGACGCTCAAAATAATGGTAAAACATTTGTAAAATACACTTTTTAAACCCTGAAATACACTTTTAAACGACTAGCAATATGCTTTGAAGTCAGGGCTGCAACAATAGTGCAAAAAATCAACAAAATCAGAATGAAAACACCAGAAAACTGCGGATGGGTTCAGCACTGGCAATAGTTAGTGAGAGACTGAGAGTGCGTGGTGGCATTGGGGGTGGAGTGTGGTGGTGGTGGAGTGTTGGAGGTAGGGGAAAGTGAGTGAGACAGCAAGTCTAAAAGAAATTTAAATGGTTTTCCATTGCACTTTTGCATTCCACGTACATTATCTGTGGAAACCTCTTAAGCAGGGTTGGTACCCAAAAACCCACATCAATTTACTTCTCATAAACTTATTTTTAACTTGGCATTTTTTATAATATGGTTATGCAGTCTTATATATTAACAACTATAAATTATAATTAATGTGATAAGGCCAATATAAACTAAAATTTCCAGAAACTATTTATTTGACATGTTTCATTATGAACCTTATATCTAATACTGTATCTAATTTATCTATCTTCTAATTGGCTACCTATATCTAAAAATAAATCATGTTTCTTTTCAGCTTTATAATTTAAATAATTTAAGTGGTACCTAATATCGATTATTGATCAGTATGTTCAGCATCTTTTGACCTTAGATGGTGGTAGATTTGAACCAACATTTCTGGCGTTTCTTTCCTTAACCTATTTCGCATTTTACTCCATACTAAGCCAAATGTTAAAAAAAAAAAAATCTTTCCAATGATCCGGAACTGGCCGGACAACTATGAATAAATAAGGAGGAAAAATTAGTGCGTCTTTTGAGTGGAATGCATAATATCCTGCCATGTATTCTGAATTTATTTCAATCAGCCATTCTTCAGCCTCTTCCTCTTGAACTCTATTCAGTTTTTGTCCTGGAAAATAATAGAACTGTGTGGAAACAAAAATAAAGCTAATAATATAGATTATATAGTTTGTTATGGTATCTAATTTATGCTAATTGTTATCTAATATGGCAATGCCAGATGATTTGATTCAGATTAGAGAAAACTCTTCTACCCATACAGTTGAGTTACCTATGTTTTATATATTGATAGAAGTTAAGCATTTAGGTCCTATTTACTAGTGATGGGACGATTAATCGGAATCAGAATCGAGAATCAGAAGAATCAAGCATTTTTCAGGAATCGGAATCGAGAGAATTGTACCATGATTTCCGATTCTTAAAACGATTCTTTAACTTTTAATTGAACCAGTTTTGCAATGTAAACTTTAAAATTTAAATGAAAGAGGATAACAAATTTTATTTTTATTGTATTGTAGCTATACATTAAAACATGTATATCCATGATGTGTAATCAAGAAGATTAAAATGAATTGTTACAACTTGCAGTTGATTTTTATTTTTAAACCAATCTATTATAATTTATAATTTATATTACCATACTCATAATGTAAATAGTTAATCTTACCAGAGTAAAATATGACAATTTCCAGAAAAACAAGTATAGAATTATATTTAAAAATATTGAGAATCGGAATCGAGAATCGTATCGGAATCGAGACTTTTTAGTGGTATCGGAATCGGAATCGTTAAAAATTTTGGTATCGTCCCATCACTACTATTTACCTTCATACTTTGGGTCAGTTATATTTGCCAAAAGATGACATGGCTCCATAGCTTTTTTAAATCTCTCAATAATATCTTTTGTATGGAGCTAATTTTTCATCTTGGATTAAATTGAGCCAAATTTCAACAGCATCAGATAATGTAGGTATTATCAGCCTGCAACTGTAACAAAAAAAAAAAAAAAAACTATAAAGTTATATATGGCTGAATGAAAACATCTGTAAACATTTAGAATTATGCATTGTTAGAATTTATTTTTTGGTGTTACAAGTGACAACACACAAAATGGTGTATTTTAATTATTTATTAGTAGTGCTTTAGTACAGGATTCTATGAATAAAATGTGCACTATAAGTATAAAATATCTTTAAATTAATATTGGTATTTAAAGTTAAGTAATTTTAACTGCATAATATAAACACACCTTATCTAGAGCATTTCCAACAAGTAAGAGTTGTGACTGTAAATTGAGTGCCCCTCTGTGTATAGATAAGTTATCTATCAATTTTCTGATGTTGTGATCAATGTCTTCAATATGCTCTCCTCTTATTTCTATATATAGAGAGTAATTTGACAAATAGGTTTTTATGCATTCTAACTGAGAATTCCATCTGGTTTCATTTGGTAGTTGCGGCATCATACCTCCTTTCTCCATTAACCAACCCTAAAATATAAATTTTTATTACAAATATTGCTGGATTTGACAGCATAAATAAATAGCCTATGCAACTTACTGAGTCGTGAATTAGGATTAACACTGGTGACAGTGCTAATGCTAACATTGACAGTGCTAATGCATAAAAGTAAAGCTGACAGTAGCAAATTTATTGGATTTGTTTTTAGCTTACATGAGGTTGGTGATGGTTTCAGAAATATTTGTTAATTTCTACAACATGCTTGTGAACTGATTTTGGGGAGACATCTTTTTCTACCAAGTTTAGATGGCGTGCTGAACAGCCATAAGTATTAAGAATGTAGTTATCCTCCTTAAGAACTTCTCTCATTCTTATTTTGTTTTCATTATCAGTGCATATAGCAAATACCTGAAAATAAAATGTCGTAACTCATAAGGAACTGAGCATTTGAGTATACCAAGGCAGAGAATTACATTCAGTTTATAACTAAAATAAAATGTACCTACAAAATAGTTATACTTACATCAATGCCATATATTTCTTTAGTTTTTGTTATTGCTTCTCTAGCTAACTGTGCACAATATTCTGCTGTCTTTTTTGTACTCCCAGCATCTGCTGAAATCAGATATGGCTTTTTTCCATTATGAATACTGTGCGCAATAATAGGATCATTACCTACTGAACTCCAGCCATCTTGTATAAGGGTAATGGTACAAATCATCAAGATTAAGGTCATTCTTCATTTCATGGATTACTTCATCATTAACTTTTATTAACAGATCAGATGCCAACCTTTTCCTGTTTGGTTGTTCATATCATGATCTTAGACCTTTGATTAATTTTATAAATTCTTTATTTTCTGAAATGTTAAAGGGTATGTTAGCTGAAAAAAAGAACCTTGCAACTTGTAAATCTAATTCTTCCTTTTGGTCCACAGTCGTTCTTACCACAAATGGTGTAATTGATCTTTGCCTTTTATGCTCTATTGGTGTTGAATGACAGAATATGGATGATGAAGAACCTGCACTGGTGTCACTCATTTCAGGCGCATTTTCACTTATAATCTTTGGATCATCTTTGCCAGAAGCCAAAGTTGGAGGAAGTGAATCGGTTTCAACTGATGCTCCAAATTTGAGTCTCGGCATACCTCTTGCCTCATTTTCAAAACATTCCACTTTTCTTTTACTGCATTTCTCTAGATGATGTTTCACTCAATTTTTTGTGATACTTTCTTTGCAATAATTGCATAGTACTCTAGTAGGCTGATCACTTAATAAAGTCACCTCGTCCCATTCGCTAGCTTTAGATCTTCCACCTCTATAACTCTGATTTTGGCATCTTAAAAATTTAAATTTGAGTTAGGTCTAAATAAAGCTGAAATCTGCTGTTAAGAAATAAAGGAAAGATCTAAAATTAAAATGGAGAAAATTCTAATATGTCATTATTATCTCTCATATCTGAACTTTCTGTGAAATAAAGATGCTTTTTAATATATATTGTAGATTAGATAAATAAATTACTAAAATAATAGATATATTAGGCACTACATAATTATCAAACCTTTCTAAAAAAAATTTTCAACCAATCAAAAACCGTTTTTTTTTTTTTTTTTTTTTTTTGTGAAAAACCTGGGTTTTTGCCAACCCTGCTCTTAAGTGCAGGGAATTTATCTGTATGGTTCTACAATTATTTGGCTGCATAAATGTGGGGATTTGGATAATGAATACTCGCATAATGAGGACCCCCTGTAGTAAAAAAGTTTACTAGTACATACAGTTAGCAGCAGTGCTGAGTGAATCCAAATCTGGATTCAAGGATTTTTTTTAGTGGATTTGAATTCAGATTCAGTGATTTTCCTATGGATTTAGATTTGAGAAATTTTGTGGATATTTGCATGCACATTTGAGCTCCTCAAAGAAAATGTAATTTCTCTGGTATTTGGTTTATTATATTTGATCAAATATTTCAAATCAAATAAAATTCTGAACATGCTAAGAGCATTGCCCTTCAAGCTATGGCTACAGTAGACTGAATTTGGGGGAATTGTGGGTGAAATTACTGAAGATTTTTCCGCAGATGAAGACCAAGAACAAGGTGGCTTATTCAGTTTTATGTCTTTGCATCTAAAATTAGAAAAACAAAGATCAGCAAATGAACTGGAAGCTTGCTTACAAATTGAAAGATCAACAAATTCTGCGAGTGCAATGGTCTGTTGGCAGGAGCACAAAAAGCAGTTTCCTAAGTTAAGCCTACTAGTAAGGATATTTTTGGTGATCCCTACTTCTACAGCAGATGTAGATAGATTACTTTCTGTGGTAGGTGCATTGGGTTTGGTGTGCAGTTCCCTTACTAATTCTGGGAATGATGGAGAACCTTCTCTCGTTAAAAAACTATTAATTATTGAATTTTCACCTATGCCCCTGAGCAGTTTTGTATTTCATTTAGCAGGCTAGTGTTGGATTTTATGTAAAATTTACTAAAAATGGCAATTCCTCTATTTTTCCTGGCATCTTTTTCAGTTTGGCATTTCATCATTTAAGTTGGACCTTGTGAAAAACAAATTTATGGACTGAAAATTGTTAGTGCGATCATTTTAACAAAATAGTCATATTCAGAACTGCCTAATTCTCTAAAAAAAATTACAGTAGGCCCTATTTGAAAAGTAGAATAGGTACTCAACCACTCGTTAACTTTCTTATACAGAATCATAAAATACTTGGTTATATCACAAATGAACGATGAAATCAGTGGTGTGTTGAAAGCACTAGGCTGAGATGAGACCATATGCAATTTTTGCTTGTATTCCGTATTGTGTAATGCCTAATTCCTAAGCTCTGTATTTCACAGTCAGGAATAAAGATTCTAAAGAAACAGTTGCAAAATTTACTCATAATTTATTCACAAATTCATAGTTTGTGATTTTTTCAGCAGTTAACTGCCTACTTAAAATGAGATAAGTGTTTGTTGCACTTGAGGAACATCAATATACTCAGCAGTGATGTAGTCGAGACCACCATGACTGAGACTGAGATGAGAAAAAGGTCTCAAGACCACTCTCGAGTCCTACATCATTGGAGAAAATTGGGTTTCCAAAAAATCTTAATTCAGTATTTGAGTGAAATCTCTAGCTTTAGAGTAAGTGACAAAACTAGTATGATACTACTTGTATATCTCCCAAACTTGGCTCTTCCGGGGATCCTGCAACTATTTTTTATTTAGTTTCGACTAATGAAGAAGGTTGAAGTTTTAACTTAAAATGTTCTTAACTCATTACTGTCAGGTGCTTTGGAGGACTTGTATGGATTGATATTATTTGCACTGCTCATAATCTTCACAACTGGATTTAGGTTCAACTCTTTAGAAATCCTGTCTAATCTTAGAATTCATGCATGAATTCTAAACAGTTGACCCCTTTTTATATTGTAGGGACATTTCAAGTCTGCTACTCTGTTATTCACAAATACAGAAAATATAGATCTAAGTACAGTACTGTAACCAAATGGGTGGTAGGCACAGGGTCTATACGTGAATATTATGGGCTTTTATGTTATTTTGAGCTCTTATCCCTTCAAGACCTAACTACATATGATGTACAAATGTTTACCAGACTAACTACGTATGCTGTATGATCTTAATTTTCACATATGCATTTGAATGGACATAAAAAAAAATGCTGTCTGTGGGATATATGTTCTAACCTGCAGTACTGAAAGGGTTAACCTTTATATTTCCAGTGTCAAAAGTGTAGTGAAAGAATTGAAACCATAAAAATATTTACAATGGTAAAACTTCAAATCTGTGCAGTTTGGCATGGAGTACAAAAGTATCTTGAGTGTTACCAGAATGTTCTGATCCCTGAGGAAGCCCTTCAGATGACTAAAGCCGCTGCTGAAGCTGAGGGACACGATGACGACAATGTGGCAATGCCTTCAATTGAGATGCTTTTGTCAGCAATGAAGAACTTTGTTGAGTTCATAAACTCTGGCCTTGAAATTGCTGGCAGTGAGCAGTGACCCCAATTTTTAATGGGCATCAGACCCCATTCTTCCTGCGAAGAAAGCCTGTGAAGTTTACTTGAAAGACATCAAATCTGTCTCACCAGAAGAAAATCACCAACTTGTTCGGTTTAGTTTAATAAACGCTTGTTGTCATTCCTCGTCTTTATAACTTTTATTCAAATGTACAATACTTGTGATAAAAAAAGAAGGAATTTGGGTTTTATTTTGTGCAAGTTTCATCATGGAATGTATCTATTATTTCTCATAAGAATGTTCAAATTTTGTATGGTCTAAACCTATACCAGGTCTCTAGAATTGTAGAATTGCATGTCTGTGTAGAATCGGTCATCTTCTATACAGCAAGTCCCCGACTTAGTCAGAAATGCTTTTTTGGAAAACACACTTTGCGAGTCGGACTGTCTTAACGCGTAACGTAATTTTCCATAGCCCCAATGTTATAAATTGGGGTTACGTTCCTGACAGACGTCCAAAAAGCATATTGAATGAGAAAACGGACAAAAATTGTAAATTATATATATATATATATATATATATATATATATATATATATATATATATATATAATTACCTCGGTGGTGCAGTGGTTCGCGTTCGAATCCATCGGCCCCAGGATCGAGACCCGATAACGGCAGGCGGCGCGCAGCAAAACCCAGCTGTTCATTCTTCCACAAAAATTGGTTGGTAGATAAATGGGTACCCTGGGTAGTCTAGTGGTTAAGACGCTGGGTTGCTGGTGGGGCGTGGGGTCGAATTCCACGTTAAAAACTGTAGGTCTAAGGTGGAGTGAGAAGCTTGACCTTTGTCAAAATGAACAATTCGGGGGGAAGCAAAACCAAGATGATATATATATTAGTGATGGGACGATACCAAAATTTTTAACGATTCCGATTCCGATTTCCGATACCACTAAAGTCTCGATTCCGATTCAATATTTTTAAACATAATTCTATACTTGTTTTTCTGGAAATTGTCATATTTTACTCTGGTAAGATTAACTATTTACATTATGAGTATGGTAATATAAATTATAATAGATTGGTTTAAAAATAAAAATCGACTGTAAGTTGCAACAATTCATTTTAATCTTCTTGATTACACATCATGGATATACATGTTTTAATGTATAGCTACAATACAATAAAAATGAAATTTGTTATCCTCTTTCATTTAAATTTTAAAGTTTACATTGCAAAACTGGTTCAATTAAAAGTTAAAGAATCGTTTTAAGAATCGGAAATCATGGTACAATTCTCTCGATTCCGATTCCTGAAAAATGCTCGATTCTTCCGATTCTCGATTCCGATTCCGATTAATCGTCCCATCACACATATATATATATATATATATATATTTTTTTTTTGCACACAGACCGTGTATGAAACAAGGAACTCTTCTGGTAAAACTGAATCCACTGTGGTCCAAATAAGTATTGATGGATGACAAATACTGTACTATAGTAGTTCTTTTTCATGATGGAAACCCAACGTGGGCAATGGGTCACTAACAAAAAGGCCCCAAAATAACTTATTCGGCTTCCATCATGAGAAAATAAAACCTAGAGTTATAGTGTGGTATTTATTATTTACCATTACTTATTCAGACTAGTAGATTTAATTTTCCTAGAAGTTCCTTGTTCCATGCACGGTCTGTCTGTGACAAAAGTTTCTCAGGAGACCATTCTGAGTTGAAGCATATATATATATATTATATATATATATATATATATATATATATATATATGAGGAGATTGTAGACACTACTCAACCAGGGAAGTACACTACTCCAGGGAGGGGGTCCATTAAACAGAAGATAGGGAGTACTGAAACTCCCGTTTCTCCTGTCATTGTCCTTAGCTGATCTTTTACCGTGTCTCATCTACCCTGTGAGCGGTCCAGCGTGCTCTTAAATACACAAATCTCTCCCTATTCTTCACTACATACACACTACATAATCTTTTCAAAATTAAAAAAAAAATGGCATCCACTTCAAGAGCCTCCGAGTTCCCCTGGGGAGGGGACCACAACAAATGTCCCCACTTCTGGCTGCCGATACCGGGAACACAGACCGGGCAGCGGGGCTGCTACTGCCCATTCGAGATGTTCTGGACCTCTGTCTGATTCACTTTTCTTAAACTTCTGCAACGTTCGTGGCTCAAATTTTCAATCTGTTAAACACCACCTCTCTTCCTATAAAACTCTTCTTCTTTTCCTCACTGAAACTCGTGTGTCTGGGACGACTGACAGCAACCCCTTTTCTGTACCCTCTTACTTTCTCTATACTCAATTTCACTCCAAAGGTGGATGGATGTTGCGTATATGTACGCAATGACCTAACTTATTCTCATATTCCCGAACTCGAATCTTCCGAATCTATATCCTCTGGCTACGGCTTACATGCCAATCTCAAACTAAATGTATCTGTACTGTTTACCTTTCTCCTAATTTTGCTGACTATCCAAAATTCTTTGACTACCTCACTTCCAAAGCGGAATACATTCTTTCCCGCTCTTCCTTTGCTGAAATCTCCATTTTAGATTTCAATGTTCACCACCACCTTTGGCTTGTCTCCCATTTTACTTAACTTTTCTATCCTAAATGACCTGGAGCAGATTGTACAGCACCCTACTCTTATCCCCAATCGTCTTAGAGATAGGCCCAACATTCTGGATTTATTTCTTACCTCTTACCTCTTATCCTTCTTACTCTGTGAAACTTTTCTCTCCGTTGGGCTCCTCCGATCACACACTTGTATCTGTTTCCTGTTCTGTCGCTCCAATTCGGCCTTTGGATCCTCCCAAGAGGAGGCACCTTTGGCACTTCGGTGCCGCTGATTGTGATGCTCTTAGGCAGTACTATGATTTCCCATGGAATGATTAATGCTTCCGTGGCCGGGGCCCTTCTGGGTGTGCTGAGCTCATCACAGAGGTGATTCTCGGGCATGGAGGCGTACATTCCATATTCTATTCCCACTACTAATGCAAAAAAATACGTTGGTTTAACTTGTTCTAATGCTATCCGCAACAGAGAGGAGGCTTTCAGAAGGTACCGTTGACATCCAATTCCTGACTCTCACTCACCTTATATTTCTGCCTGGAATCGTGCAAAATCTGTTCTTCAACTCGCCAAAAATTTCTTCATCCGACAAAAATGTGAACATCTCTCCAATTCTAATTCTTCTCGCTCTTTCTGGCATCTAGCTAAGAACCTCTTCAACAAATTTACCTCCTCTTCTTTCCCTCCTCTTTTCCATTCCGACGGCACAGTTGTCGTCTCTTCTCCTGACAAAGCTGAACTCTTCGTTCAAACTTTCGCTTACAATTCAACCCTGGATGATTCCGGTGCTATTCCTCCATCTTCTCCCACCTCTGACTTTATTATGTCTGAAATTAGAATCTCTTCTAAAGACGTTTCTTCTGCCCTATCTGGGCTCAACTCAAGGAAGGCTTATGGTCCTGATGGTGTTCCCCCTGTTGTTCTTAAGAAATGTGCTTCTGTACTGACACCCTGCCGAGGCAAACTCTTTCGTCTTTGTTTCTCATCTGGTACTTTTCCTTCCTGCTGGAAATTCGCTTTCATTCAGCCTGTCCCAAAGAAGGGTGACCACTCTCAATCCTCCAACTATCGTCCAATTGCTTTGATTTCTTGCCTTTCCAAAGTTTTTGAATCTATCCTTAATAGGGAGATTCTCTATCCTTAATAGGAAGATTCTTAAAAACCTTTCTTCTCACAATCTTTTTTCAGATCATCAGTATGGATTCCGTAAGGGACGCGCTACTGGTGATCTTGCATATCTCTGACTCTTGGTCATCCTTTTTTGGGATTTCAGTGAAACTTTTGCTATTGCGCTTAACATATCAAAAGCTTTTGATAGTCTGGCACAAATCTTTAATTTCCAAACTGCCCTCTTTCGGTTTCTATCCTTCTTTCTATCTGTGCCTTCATCTCTAATTTCCTTTCTGGCCGATCTATAGATGCAGTTGTAGATGGCCACTGTTCTTCTCTTAAAGCTATTAACAGTGGTGTTCCTCAGGGTTTTGTCCTGTCACCCACTCTTTTCCTTTTATTTATTAATGATCTTTTAATTCGCACTTCCTCTCCTATTCACTCCTATGTCGGTGATTCCATTGTTCACTTTTCCACCCGCTTCCCAAAGCGTCTCTCTCAACAGTCACTCCATGATTCGCGTATGACGGCTGTGGTACACCTGACCTCTGATCTTTCTGCTCTCTGACTGGGCCAGAGAAAACCTTCTTTCAATGCCTCAAAAACTCGGTTCTTCCATCTGTCTACTCGTCACAATCTTCCACACGACTATCCCTTTACCTTCAACAACGCACAACTCAATCCTTCCTCTTCTCTTAACGTTCTTGGCGTTTCTTTTTCTCGTGATCTTTCCTGGAAAGATCACATATACTCTTTCTAAAACAGCTTCTAAGAGGTTACGTGTGCTGTACCGCCTCCGCGGTTTCTTCACCCCGACTCAGTTGGTCTCTGTACAGGAGTCTTGTTCGCCCCCTTGTATGGAGTATGCTTCTCGTGTGTGGGGTGGCTCAACCCACACAGCCGTACTTGACTGGATGGAATCAAAGGCTTTTCGTCTCATCTTTTCCCCATCTCTTACTGATTGTCTTTAATTTCTCTCTTCGCCGCAATGTTGCCTTACTCTCTTTACTATCGTTGTTATGACGGACATTGTACTATCGCCATTATAACGGACATTGCTCTTTTGAACTCTCTAACTGCATGCTTCCTCCTTTAAGGAGAGCACGCAGTACCGGACTTTCTACACTTTCTCCTTCCTTTTCTGTCCAACTATCTAATGCAAGGGTTAATCTGTATTTTCAGTCTTTCATCTATCTACTCAACCGGTCAACTCTGGAACAATCTGCCTCAATCCATCATTCCTCCTGTCTATGACCTCCCATCTTTCAAACGCAGTGTGTCTAGGCATCTCGAAAACCCCGGACCATGATTTTGGCTCTCTTCTTTTTCTATGGGAGGGGCGTTTTTGGTGCCCTTGGCCCCTCCTTCCTGCGCACACACAACACACACACACACACAGTCGAGTCGCGTGTTAATGTATGCAATATGTTTACATATAAAACGGGTTTAGGGACCAGAGGCCAAAAAATAAACACAAAAGTGCTCAGTAACTATTAAATTGTAAAACACATACTTAAAATACTGAAATAGATAAACAGAAGGCAAAATAAATATTTAATTCATGAATGTACAGATGCATAAAAACATTACAAAATACAATGGTAGCCCCTGCCGCTGCAGATGGAAATTTTCTGACAGAGGAAGCGGTTAACTCCTGGCACCGAGAGGCTGTCGGGCGGAGATTCAAATATACAATCATAATATGGCCGTAATTTAGAGTGCCGCGTTATCAAATAGTCGTTATAAGTCGCGTTAATCGAGACTATATATATATATATATATATATATATATTATATATATATATATATATAATATATATATATATATAATATATATATTAATATATATAATATTATATATATATATATATATATATATATATATATTATATAGGGTGGGCCGTAAGTTTCCATACATAGGAAAAATTAAACGTTTGTTTTTATGTTTCAGATACCCTAAGAATATGCGTTTGACGAAAGAGCAACGAATTGAATTGGTCCTGTGGAGTGGCCTCCCAGATCCCCAGATCTCACCCCCCTTGATTTCTATCTTTGGGGGCACTTGAAGGCCATGGTGTATCAGGAAAAGATACGAGATATAAATCATCTAAAGGAACGTATCACCAACGCCATTACAAGCATAACGTCAACTGTGCTAATGCGTGTTCATCAACAGTGGGGAACACGTATTGAAATGTGTTTTCAAAACAATGGCAACCATGTAGAGCATATTATATAAATAAAAATGGTTGTCCATAAAAAAATGTTTATTTTTCCTATGTATGGAAACTTACGGCCCACCCTGTATATATATATATATATAATATATATATATATGCACACACACACACACACACACACACACACACACACACACACACACACACAGAGGGGGCCAAAAGTCACCCGACAGTTGAAAGTAAACTATTAATGAATAACTGTCGGTTGACTTTTGGCCCCCCTCTATATATATATATATATATATATATATATATATTACAAAATTAAATGGGTGATCAAAACTTTGTAGCCTAAATCTTTAAGGAGTAGCAAAATCTCAGCAAATAGTTCAGATAATATTGTACCATATAGGCAGGGGCATGTTAAGGCCAGGGCACTTAGGACACGTGACCTGGGCTTCGCGCTCGTATTTTAAAATATTTTTTCTGTGAGAAGCGTATCGAATTTTTTAAACCAAAGAAATGCATACACAAGTATTCTCTATTCACACTGCCACACAAGTCGGTACACGTTTCACTTTGCCACACGTTCCCGGAACCAAAATTTTGCGGTGTGAACAAACCCGGCGAAAATAACGTCACCATTGCTGGCTCCGCGACCAGCTCCTCTAAAATTTGTATATACATAGTTATACTGTTACGTATTTCATTTGAGTTTGAAGAAGTGAAGGGCCCCGCAACTAGCATGGTGTCCGAGGCCCCGCGCTAGCTTAACACGCCTCTGCGTTATAGGTAGGCTAAGCTAGACTATATATAGTATTCTATGAGGATCTCAGTATGACCATTTAGTGGACATTAGGTACAATATTGGTCTTTATTGCGTGGTGATATCTTTGCCGCTCAGTTTGGGTATTTCGGAAGCTTATCAGGATATATTTTTGTTTCCTTACATTAGATGATTTTAATCGACTGATCACTGGCGTAAGGTAATAAAATTTTACAAAACTGATTAAGGATAGGAAAAGTGCTGACTTTGACCAACTTGTTCGGTTTATGGTCATAGTTAATTTTGACGTAAATTTTCCCTTAGCATCTGGTTGTGTTAATTTAACGTGATGACTGGCGAGTCGTTTAGTTGTTGACCTAATGTATAATGTAGGTTCAGTCATCCAATATAGCCGTAATAGCTTTCCAGCAACTAAAATGGAAATGTAATTTGTTCTTTTCCAGATCATTCCAGAAGTTCTGTTTTGAACAGAAGTTGCGAAGGGTTGAGGAAATTTGCAGTTTTCTTGTTCCAAGCAGAATGACTGGATTGAGGAAAAGAGTAAGTGGAGGTGACTAATTGGAGCACTGATTGTAGAAGGTTGCTTTTATTTACTGGACTGGATGAGCTGGTATTGTAGCTTATTAGGCATTAGAAAGAGGAATATTTAATTAAGGAAGAATGTATCTTAATTGACAAACTATGCATCTAATTTCTGCATTTAGTCAAATTGACTGATTAGGCGTAATAGAAAAATATGTAAGCCTTATCAGTGTTAAATCTGAAATAATGAAAAATTTTGTGAAGATGTACCGTACTTTAACTTTTGTGTATTGCGTAATGCTTCTCTTATTGAGTAAAAGTTACCCGCTCTAATATTTAACTTAAAGCGGGTTTATGAAGAGGTCGAGGAGCTGCCAAATAGGAATTTTAAGAGGAGGCCTGCATTACAATAAAATACCTGAACTTATTGCGACTCTGTCAATTCGCAGGATGGTGACAGTGAAGGAGACAGTGGATTTGTTACTCCTGACAGCACCACCAAAGAAAGGGTATCGAGGTTCTGTGAGGGAGAAGATGTACTTTCACACGGCAAGGATGGTCTCTTTTATCTAGGAACAATTGTTGTGGTGAGTTTATGAACAGATAGATAGAGAATACAGTTATTTACATTAATATCATCAGGCCTCCATAATCTAGGGGTTCCGGTGACCAGTGGTGATGGGCAGGTTAGGGCTCACAACCATGTTTAGCGGGTTTCACTACCTCAGACCCTGGATTGGTGTAAATCCCTCAAGCAGTTTGTCACAGGCAGATTTCCATTTTATGGGAGACCCCAATATCACTTTCACTTTCAAGTTGTTTTTAAAGCACTTTCATCAAAGTCTCAATTTAGATCTGTTTAGGCCATGATGAATAGGCCTTTCTAATTTGTAGCTAGGCTACTAGCCTATTTAAACCAGGTCATACATCACTCATTTTTACATTATACAGTATGTTGGGTCTGGTCTTGGCATCTGCTCATAGTTGGTAGTTACTAAAATAACAAATAGGTGAATAAAATTATTTGCTGCTTAAATTTCTTGGGCATATTTTAGTTAGGCGTACTGTGACTTCTCAGAGATGGGCAAGAAAAGGTAGTCAACATTTTCTTGAAGGCTAGTGGAGTGCCACACAGATATATACAGTATATGGCATTGCAGAATTTTTTTTTTTTTTTTTTATTGTAAAAAATCCTAGAACGTCTTGTGGCACTATCGGTTAAAGCGCCATCTGGCAGTGCTGAGACCGCTTAGTCACGGGTTCCAACCTCGGTGCTGCCTAGAGCTGGGTGGCTCTCTTTTCTGTATCTTACGCCACGACGACGAAGCGGCGGCGGTAGCGGGTGCCGACCGGCTTCCACCCCACCCCCTTTTAATTTAGTCGGGGCTAAATTAGCCCAGGTTCGGGCCTCTACCCATCATTTCCTCGGGGGATGTGGGACGTGGATGTTAGTCATTTTTAAAAAATCTTTCGGGAGTTTTCTTTTGCAATACTAAATCGTTTACATCGAAAATAAATACGTACAATTTAAATAAATTATTTGTTATATGTTGTAAAGACGAGTGAATATTCTCGATGTACAATTTAAATATATATAAAATATATATATTTTTTTAAATAAACTTAAACATACAGGCTACACCATCTGGAAGATTAATAACTTTGTTTTTAACATTTCAGGTTAGCAATAAAGATAAGTACGTAACCAATAAAATACTTACTACACGTTATAAAAACATGCATATTTTCTCTGGTCTTTGAAAGTGTTTCTCTCAGGATATAATATTTGCGCCAAAATTTATCTTATGAGCCAAAATGTGTTTATTTTACATCGTATTTAACTTTTATGTTAGTGAAATTCGGGTAAGTTAAATTTAGGCTAGTTGAACTATGGTGTAGATTTAAAAAAGAGCGATCGAAAGATACGTTTTGGCCCAAACAAAACGATAGAAATGAACGCAGTTTGGAATACGCGTTAAATTTTGGCGCAAACGCTATACCAACGTTTCCATAACTCAGTCAGGGTCCAGTACCCGCGTATATTGACGTAAAATCTACGGGCTAATGATGATCGGACGTGACGGTAATCAGTGTATGGGTTTATTCCTGGCGTCCGTACAAAATCCGTCGGCAATCCGGATTCGGATTGTGGTCCGCCTATTGGTAACTTGCCCGACGGGGAATGGGAATATTTTCGACTCTTCTATAGACATTCTTAATAGTTAGGAGCATCGGGGAAAGAAAAGTACTTCATAATCAAAATTCCAGCCACACCATGATGAGCTAAATGAATATACAGTAATTATTGATATTAATAACTTATAAATTAAACTAATAAATTACTTTTAATTATCATCAACTGGAGTTAATATGGTCGTAGGAATGGCAAAAGGAGGTTTTCGGCATTATTTGATCCCTTTGAGGTTATTTTATTACGTATTTAATTACGTTTGAATATAATTTTTGAGGTCTCGATACTATACACTATATTAAAAGATAATAAGGTGCTCTTAATCTTCGGCAGTAAGAGTGATGATCCGAAGGCATGGCTGATAGGGATTTTTTTATTGTTTGATCATTTTCAGGGATTAATCTTTTTAAAAGAAGGAACGCCCAAAACACGTCACATCAAATATATATATATTTATATTTTAACTGCAAACAACACAGTATAATTAATGTAAAGAACGACGCTTGTGTAGAAGAACGTTCCGCACAAGCGTCGTTCTTTACATACAGGGTGTCCGAGAATTATCTGTACAATTTTTGGCTGTTATTAAAAGTCAACCATGAAGTGTAGAAATTCCAGTGTTGTCCCATTTTACAGAGAATCTCATTTAAGTTTTTTCTGATACCACGTTTTGACAAGTTTTTTAGAAATGTACGCGGGTGACAGACATTGATGATTTAAAAGCAAGAATCACAGCTGCTATTGAGCGAATTGATGTGGATATGCTGCAGCGTACATGGCAACATTTGGATGTTTTGCGAATCACTGATGGTGCACATATCGAATGTTTGTAACAACGTTACTTTAATAAAAGAAACTTTTGAAAATACAGATTCTAAATAATCTTGTTTAAGAATTTTACGTGTGTTATCAAGAATTTTATTAAAAGATGAAATTGTACAGATAATGTTCGGACACGCTGGAATTTCTAAAAAACTTGTCAAAACTTGGTATCAGAAAAAACTTAATGAGATTCTCTGTAAAATGGGACAACACTGGAATTTCTACACTTCATGGTTGACTTTTAATAACAGCCAAAATTGTACAGATAATTCTCGGACACCCTCTATATATATATATATATATATATATATATATATATATATATATATATAAGCAAACAACCACAAGGAAAAGGAAACACAAAGTCCGAGCGCTTTCGTGATATATTCACATTATCAAGGAGGAACAGAAAATAGACGGAGATTACAACGTATTTGAGTTAGACAAGCAAAAAATTCACAATTGGCACCTCAAATTAAAGGCCTTAAAGCCCTCTAAAGATTTTTTTCCCAAATTGATAACATAATCTGTAGGCAGCTAAATAACTGAATAAAAAATATATACTGTATAGATGAAATTAGACAAAAAGAAAACCAATACAGAGAACAAAAATTATTATAATGGTTATTAGCACTAATATTTAATTAAAACAGGCAATTAATAGGCAAGAATTTAATGAAAAACAAATAGATGACGTAGATAACAAATAGAAAACATAATCTGTAGGCTGATTAATTACTATACAGATGAAATTAGACAAAACACCAGTACAGGAAACCTAAAAAAAAAATTATTATAATGGTTATTAACACTAATATTTAATTGAAATAGGAAAAATTAAAAGGCCCGAAATTAATGAAAACAAAGGGAAAGTTGCCATCGTCTTACAGATTTAATTTTTCCTATTTCAATTAAATATTAGTGTTAATAACCATTATAATATTTTTTTTTTTAGGTTTTCTGTACTGGTGTTTTGTCTAATTTCATCTGTATAGTAATTAATCAGCCTACAGATTATGTTTTCTATTTGTTATCTACGTCATCTATTTGTTTTTCATTAAATTCTTGCCTATTAATTGCCTGTTTTAATTAAATATTAGTGCTAATAACCATTATAATAATTTTTGTTCTCTGTATTGGTTTTCTTTTTGTCTAATTTCATCTATACAGTATATATTTTTTATTCAGTTATTTAGCTGCCTACAGATTATGTTATCAATTTGGGAAAAAAAAATCTTTAGAGGGCTTTAAGGCCTTTAATTTGAGGTGCCAATTGTGAATTTTTTGCTTGTCTATTTAACTCAAATACTTTGTAATCTCCGTCTATTTTCTGTTCCTCCTTGATAATGTGAATATATCACGAAAGCGCTCGGACTTTGTGTTTCCTTTTCCTTGTGGTTGTTTGCTTATTAATAAGGTCACGTGTTATTTTGTGATTCTAGTGCATATATATACCTTACCTTACAACCTTACAAAGGTTCCGCGCGATGATTTCTCATTTCGCGAAGGTCAAGCTTGTCGCCCCTCCTCTCGAGTTGGCCTGGTGAAGTAGTGAGTTGGATTCTTGCGCTCTCCACCTCACATAGCCAGGTACGCCCGGCTCATCGGGGATTGTTCTGAGCCAGGCGTCTAGTCTTCTTTTGAAGATTTCCACTGCAACTCCCTTCGTGTTTCTTAGGTCTTTGGGCAACTGATTAAACAGTTTTGGTCCTCTCACTACAAAACTATTTTCTTTCAGGGTTAAGGATGTTCCTTGTCTCGCCTTCAATTTGGGAATACGACACAGTCTACCGCTTCTACTTTCCATCGTTGTTTGGGGAGTTATGGGATTCAGAGTAAGATTAGGGACTAGTTTCTCCATTATTTTCCAAGTGTAAATAATGGTGTATCTCTCTCTTCTCCTTTCCAGTGAATATAGGTCTAGTTCTCGTAACCTTTTCCAGTAATTTAGTTCTTTGCACCCATTGATCTTGGCTGTGAAGCTTCTTTGGATCCCCTCCAGCTGTCTAATGTCTTCTTTTTTATATGGGGAAGTTAGGACCGAGCAGTATTCTAATTTGGGTATGATCAGGGTTTTCAGTAGAGGAATCATTACATTCATATCCCTTCGTTTAAAGCTTCTCAATATCTGACCCGTTATTCTCTTTGCTCTGTTTACTGCAATCTTATTTTGTGTTTCAAATTTCGTATCATCTGTCATTACAACCCCTAAATCTTTTGCTCTGGAATTTCTCTGAATTTCCTGTCCATTTGGGGTATAATATTCCATGCACTTTAGGTCTTCTCTTTTTCCGTACCGTAATAGCTGAAATTTCTCGGTGTTAAACTTCATATTGTTGTCTTCAGTCCACTTGTAGATTTTGTTTATGTCGGTTTGTAAAGATCCTATGTCTTCTGGGTTTCTTATTTTTCTACTGATCTTTGTGTCATCCGCAAAGGATGTTACTGTGCTGTCTCTGGTAACGTCCTCATCTATGTCAGTTAGCATGATTATGAAGAGTAGTGGAGCTAATACTGTTCCATGTGGTACTGAGCTGAGGACCTCTGATTCTGATGAAGATACTCCTTGTACTGTAACGACTTATATATATATATAATAATATATATATATATATATAATATTATATATAATATATATATATATATATATATATATATATCTGTCCCACACGACCTGGGGGCGGACAGGCGTACTCTGCTGCGCCTGTACACCTCCCTGGTGCAATCCCGTGTCGACTACGGCTGTGTGGTCTACAGTTCCGCCTCCTCTCCGGCACTCCGTATGCTGGATCCTCTTCTCCACCGTGGCCTTCGCCTGGCGTCGGGTGCCTTCCGCTCGTCCCCTGTCGCTAGTCTTCAGGTGGACTGTGGACACCCCCCCCTGCCCCTTCGCCGGGGCCTTCTCATGGCGAAGTGTTACCTTCGCATCTGCCGCCTCCCGAAGTCCCTACTCTTCTCCGCGATCTCCCAGGCGCTACCCCGGCCTGACACGTGGCATTTCGCTGCCTCTCTGGCCGAGATTTTCTCGTCCCTGGGGATCCCCCCACCCTCTATTCTGCCGTTCTCCTTCGATCTGTCGCCCCCCTGGCGGACCACCCCTATCTGCCGTTGCCAGGCGCTCCGTGGCCTGCGTAAGGAGTCTCTTCCTGCAGTCCTCCGGTCTTCTTTTCTGGCCCATCTTCCCGTCCATTCGGACGACGTTCCCGTCTACACCGACGGCTCGCGCTCCCCTGCGGGTGTCGCGGCCGCCGTCTTCTCTCCGTCATTGTCACCTACCTCCCGGGGTATCCCCCTGCCGGTTCAGGCCTCCATCTTTTCCGCGGAGCTCTTTGCCCTTCTGGAAGCCCTCCGTCTGGTATCGGGTTGTTCGCGGTCCTCCTGTACCATTTTTTCGGACTCGCTGAGCGCCCTTCAGGCGCTCGAGCGCTATGATTCCCCGGACCCCCTCGTACGCCTTATTCAACAGGAGTACCATGTCCTGCACACCATTCACCGGATCCGGGTCACCTTCTGCTGGGTTCCCGCCCATGTTGGTGTTTCCGGTAATGAGGCGGCGGACCGCTTAGCCCGGTCCGCCGCCTCGCTGCCTCCCCTCCCCCGCCCGCTCCCCTTCTCAGACTATGTGCAGGTCTTTCGTTCCTTTTACGATCGCATGTGGCAACAGTCCTGGGACGATGCCACCGGAAATAAACTCTGGTCCATCCGCCCCCGTCTGTCATATTGGGTGTCCTCTTTCCACCGCTCCAGACACAAAGAGGTCGTCCTTGCGCGGCTTCGCATCGGCCATACGCGCCTCACGCACGGCTATCTTATGTTCCGGCAGGAGGCTCCTCGTTGCGCCTCCTGCCAGTCGCCCCTCACCGTCTCTCACATCCTTGTGGAATGCCCCACCCTGTCGTCAGTACGTCGTCGCGCTTTTCCGTTCCTTTCTGATTTCCCCCTCCCCGAACGTTTACGCCTTATGCTCGCTGAGAGCCCTCTCTTCTCGCTTGACCGTCTTTTCCTCTTCCTCTCCCAATCTCGCATCCTATCTGAGCTTTAGGTGGCTTCTCACCTGTAGTCCGCTGTTCTCCCTTTTCTAGTGCCTTTTCTCCGTCTCCGTTTCTCTTTCTCGTATTCCGCCTCGCCATGATATCCGCTACCATATAGCGGGAAATGGCGGTAAACGCCCCAATACAAAAAAAAAAAATATATATATATATATATATATATATATATATATATATATATATATATATATATATATATATATATGAATAGAAACGACATAAGTGTTAAGGAACGTCTCTGCACACGAGGAGGAGAGATAACGAATAAATGAAAAATGAGGCGAACCGCCCGGGAATCGAACCCAGGGCCTTCCAATTGCCGGTTGGACGCTCTACCATTATGCTACGGACCTCACTCAATCACAAATCGAAATTCTCCCACATAGGGCAGAAACCAATGCCCTGAGAGGGCACCCTCGCAAATCGTGAATATGCGCATATAACTGCAATGACCGCGCAGTATATAAATGAATAGAAACGACATAAGTGTTAAGGAACGTCTCTGCACACGAGGAGGAGAGATAACGAATAAATGAAAAATGAGGCGAACCGCCCGGGAATCGAACCCAGGGCCTTCCAATTGCCGGTTGGACGCTCTACCATTATGCTACGGACCTCACTCAATCACAAATCGAAATTCTCCCACATAGGGCAGAAACCAATGCCCTGAGAGGGCACCCTCGCAAATCGTGAAAGGCCCTGGTTCGATTCCCGGGCGGTTCGCCTCATTTTTCATTTATTCGTTATCTCTCCTCCTCGTGTGCAGAGACGTTCCTTAACACTTATGTCGTTTCTATTCATTTATATACTGCGCGGTCATTGCAGTTATATGCGCATATTCACGATTTGCGAGGGTGCCCTCTCAGGGCATTGGTTTCTGCCCTATGTGGGAGAATTTCGATTTGTGATTGAGTGAGGTCCGTAGCATAATGGTAGAGCGTCCAACCGGCAATTGGAAGGCCCTGGGTTCGATTCCCGGGCGGTTCGCCTCATTTTTCATTTATTCGTTATCTCTCCTCCTCGTGTGCAGAGACGTTCCTTAACACTTATGTCGTTTCTATTCATTTATATACTGTGCGGTCATTGCAGTTATATGCGCATATTCACGATTTGCGAGGGTGCCCTCTCAGGGCATTGGTTTCTGCCCTATGTGGGAGAATTTCGATTTGTGATTGAGTGAGGTCCGTAGCATAATGGTAGAGCTTCCAACCGGCAATTGGAAGGCCCTGGGTTCGATTCCCGGGCGGTTCGCCTCATTTTTCATTTATTCGTTATCTCTCCTCCTCGTGTGCAGAGACGTTCCTTAACACTTATGTCGTTTCTATTCATTTATATACTGCGCGGTCATTGCAGTTATATGCATATATATATATATATAT